>VXBA01005913.1:221416-249097 GCA_013399895.1 Serilophus lunatus | reverse complement strand
TGGAGATGATTGAGCGCGTCCAGAGGAGAGCAACGAGGCTGGTGGAGGGCTTAGAGCACAAGCCCTATGAGGAACGATTGAGGGAGTTAGAGTTGTTTAGCCTGGAGAAAAGGAGGCTCAGAGGTGACCTTACCACTCTCTACAACTTCCTGAAAGGAGGCTGTAGTCAGGTGGGGGTCGGTCTCTTCCACTGGACAGCAACTGACAGAACGAGAGGACACAGTCTCAAGCTGCGTCAAGGGAGGTATAGGCTAGATATTAGAAAGAAGTTTTTCACAGAAAGAGTAATAAAGTATTGGAATAGTCTTCCCGGGGAGGTGGCGGAGTCACCATCCCTGGATGTGTTTAAAAAAGGTTGGACGTGGCACTTGGTTACATGGTCTAGTCTAGTCGAGGTGTTAGGGCAAGTGTTGGACTAGATGATCTTGGAGGTCTCTTCCAACCTAGTAATTCGTGATTCTGTGATTCTGTGAAAAGAATCAGCAGAGTTGTAATAATCTTCCACAGCTGAAGAAGAGAAAACTTTCTGCATGTGTAGGGAAGACACGTAAATGGGGGGGTGATAGAGGCACTGATATGCAACAGAAAAGAGGCCTCCAGCACCTACTTTCAAATGAACACAAGATGCAGAGCAGAAGCTTCTGCCTGGTCATCCTTTTCTGTCTTTTAATTCTGCACAAATTGAACATCAAGTCTCAGATTTTGAGCACGAGTCTTATTTTGCAAAAAAGCAAAAATCCGAGCTCTGGGTCACAAATCTTGAATTTCAAAGAAAGTTTCACTTGTGAATGCAGGCATTTTTAAAACATCTTCTGAACTTCAAGAGAAGGCTGGGTTGTTTGAGCAGATGTAAATCCAAAATCTTCAAACCTGTCATTGCACCACCCAGTTATACCAGCAACACTGAGTATGATGTTCTTCACTTACATTTTTTTTTCCCTAAATACAGGTTGCAGTGAATATTCTTAAAATTATCTGGATCAGTGCCTCAACTATTGCAATGGCTACTGTGAAAAGCTAGTGCAAGTCATCAGCCTGTTCTACTCTTCTTTTTCTCAGAGTCCTTTTATACTTTTGCCAGTATTGTTTCAACAGAAACTTTAATGAACTGTAGTTTGGCTTAATAACTGTTCTGAAGTTTAGATAACTCTTTATTGAAAAATTCCCACTGCCACAGGATATCAAATAAGTACTTTGAAAGTTAATGCCTTGAAAACTGAAAATATAATCTACTAGTTGCAGTAGCATTGTTCAATACCTTTAAAAGTAGAAATAACAGTTTTCAGATGATTCCAAAGAATTTCTGATTATAATAGTTCAAACGAGGATATTTTCGTGATTTTTCTAATGCTTATAGGCAAGCACGACCACCAAATGTGAAAGACTTAACAAACATACTCTTGGTAATACCAAGAGTAACTTCAATAAACATGAACTTAGAGGATAGAAGTAATTTAATTTATTTTTATTTACAAATTTTAGAACATCAACAACTGTTCTCTAAATTTGCACACTCATTATGTATATAGACATCTTGCCCTTATTGTCAGCCAAAATGCTTTTTTATGGGTCTTTTGACTTGTGTTTAAGTGCTATGCCTTCAAAGTATTATGTGCTTTCATGTCATCTATCTTCTGCTTTCTGTCTTCATTCCATTCCTAATGTACAGAAGTTTTACTACTGCTAGCAAGAGACGCAAGGTAATTAAAAATGAATAAATCAATAAAAGCTCCCACAAGGACAAAAGAAACAGCTAAATAGCCACCACCAAGCCCTGAAATAACTGTAACAATTCACTGAGCTATAACCAACCATATGAGCAAAGAAAGAGTTATTCAGGCATGAGGGAAAAGGGAGTGTTTTAATTACAAAACCAGTGTAATAAACCAGGATTAAGCTATAAATCCTGGGAAAGAGAGAGAGAAAGAGCTATAGTGACTTCTAACTGGGAATTAACTCCAGAAGATGATAGTACAGCTGGGCCATACCCCTACTTTGCAGTACCAAACTGTACATGTCTGCAAAACCACCTCATCTTGAAGAAGTAAGGCATCACTTTTAGTGATATCTTCCCCTTGAATTGAGGACTCCATAGAATACACTAGTAATTTCATCCTGGTGCATGCTGTGATTGACGTGGAAATAAACATAATTTTTTTAGTGGATAATATGTTTTAGGTTGACAGCTACTGATTTTTACATTGAAAAATTTGATCACATATTCAAAAGACGATGTTATGCTGGCACTGAGAATAGAGAGAACAAAAGAAATCATGTACTCAGAAGTACGTAGATATGTCAGAATGTCTCCTAGATAAAAATCAGCTGAACTTCAAATATGGAAAAAACTTTACCAGAGTCAACTGGTTTAGGGTCACAGCACTGACTTTTGCAGTGGGATACAACAGTAACAGAGTTTCTGCTGAGATTCTCTGGCTAAACCTGTCTGAACGGCTGAAGGAATGCAGTGTTACACGTCACTCTCTCAAAGGAATTGAAATTCCCCACAAATGCTTGTAGGGACTTTTTAATACAATCAGTTATATATAAAAGGTCTAAATCGTTATATTTTGCTCTACAGTAAATGCAGATTGTGCTACTTTCTCATTTCATGCCCTGTTATTTTCCATGCAGAAAACAGTATCATCCAAATTTATTTTATTTTTTCCTTTCTAGAGTTCTGTCAGTCTTGTAAATATGGATCTCTTTAATGGGAATGTATGTGACATAGCACAATAACAAAATCCAGCTTATCTAGATGATCTAAGTAAGTGGAGGATCTCAAACTTTTAAAATTTTAGATACAGGGAACTCCTATTCATCTGCAATATTAGAGTCCTGATTCTCCATTACCTTGTTGTGTAGAAACTCATTATGGAAACAGAGCTATAAATTTCAGAGGGATTTTTTCATTTCATAAAGCAATAAACTGCACAAATATAGAAGCACAGTCTAGTCTTTGGAGAAATCCTAATTCCTTCAGAAATTAAAATGCAATCAAAACATCCCCCAACCAAAACTTTGACCCTAGGTCAAGGTCTTGTGCAAGTTTTCAGTACTGGTGACAGGAAAATTTTATCAACTGAAGATTTTGAAATAAAATATTTTATTCTTTTTTCATAATAATAACTCTCTTTTTTTATTAATTAAATGCAAGTTTGAAATTCTAAGACTGTGCAGAATAATGATAATTCCATTCCAAAAATGGAATTTCCAAATTTAGCTTTATTTCAGATTGGAACAAAGTCTTTAAAAAACCCTTAAGCTATCTGGTTACACCTGGAGAGTATTAAGATCAGTGAGCTTCAGAATCTGGTGTCTACACATCACCACATCTGTTTTTATCAGCTAAATTCATGATCTAATAACAGACAACACATTGAATTGTTCAACAAACTTTTGAAAACTTTACAAAATCATGAAGGCTGCTCTTAATTGTATGACATTAGTTGCCCTTATTCTTAATTTCTATTCTGACTGAATTCAAATCCTTTCCAGATCTTACACAGGATCAATGTATGAATACGTAGTCTGACATTACCATATTTGCCTATTTGCTCTCTCAACATTTGCATGATATTGGTTTGGGGTTTTTTCCCAGAGTACTCATGCTTTTACAATGTACATATATGTTTTAAAATACTTATTACTTATATTTAAAAGTATCACTTATACTTAAGATAGAGAAAATATTTCCAATTCTTACAGTACCATTATGTGCAATTACTTTGACATTGTACATTTGGAAACATTTAATAATTGTTGGTTTATATAATATATAGTTAGTGATGTGCTGGCATTAATGCTATAAAATATCCATATAGCATCTTTGCAGATAAGTATATCATTTTGCTTTAAAGGAAAGTACAGAGTTTTTTGATAAAATAAATACGCATTCTTCAGAAGTCTATGTTTTCTAGCACATCAGCGAAAGGGTTAAGATTTCAGTTGCTTCTGTTATATGTAAGGAAAAAAATTAATTTACTTCAGGATGTACGTTTTTCCAGTGACACCTCTTAAAATTGCCTGTTGCTTTATTGTACTCACTGTTTGCATTTTTTTCTATATTTATAACTTTTTAGGCCTGTAAGTGAATCAGGAGGCTTTTACTCAAAGAAAAGATGTAAGAGTTCTTACACACAAGTGTGCACTAGTAAGCAGCAGGTTTTATCTGTTAGTCAATTAAATTAATCTGAACAACCAGTAATAAAATTGTTCTATTAAACAATTTCTCTATCTCATTGAATGTGTGAGTGGATTAGATTTTGGGACATCTAAGCCCTGCTGAGAAAGGATATCACTTGAGAATGGTCTATATCCTCTGTTTTCTAACTGTAGGAGAGAAATCTCCATATACTTGGATAACATTTGGACAAGGATACTTTTAAACAAGCTTTAACAAATAGGCTATGTTTGAAAGATTTGGCAGCCTCTCTGCAGTTTCCCTTCTTACTCATTTGAGGAGCTCTGTGATGTGCCCAGGTTAGACAGAGCTCAGACCACAGAATAGCCCCAAATCTGCTCCCAGATCTGCACTCTTTCTGAAGCCATATTCAAACCAGACTTGGCTAGCTCACCAAAGCCATTCCAGCACGCTGATTAAACACATCACTTGAACCCCAAGTCTGCAAAGCTTTCTGTAGGGGTCTGAACTAATTTTTCCTCTGAAGCCTTCTGAGATTTGCTCTTTCTTTCATAACTAAGAAAAATAAATTCATTTCAAAATGAGATGAATAATAACCACCTCAACTTAAGCAGGTAAAAAGGTAATCTGAGGAAATGTCCCATTTGTATTAGCTGTATAAGCTAGCTGGCAGTACAGACAGCCATTTCACAGGTCAGAGGCTGTTTTCCATTCCAGAATGACAAGTAATAAGCCTAACTCTTTTATTGGATGTTCTCTGAGACAGATTCTTTCATCTGAGTTCCAATCTTCCCCCTCCTGGAATAATAAATATCAGTCACTATTCACTGCTTAGCAAAGATATTATTTAATTTGAAAAGAATTTTTTTTACTTTCTAATTTTCTTTCTGTTCTTTTCAGATAAAAATTGCTGTATGAATACAAATTTCATTCATTTATTCAAATGTTTATCTAGCTCCAGCTTTTGATAAATATGATAAAACCTGTCTCAGGAACAGCAAAGAGGCTGACTGATTCCATTTGAGATTTAATGGTTACTAAGAGCTTCATGCAAAATTCTGCAGGAGTAAGCCCTTCAATAAAAAGGAAACATATCACTGTCAGTTACAACTATGTTTAACACTAGGTATACTGTAGTGTGTTACATAAGATCAGATTTTCCTAACTTCACTTTTATGAATATCCAGTAATATGGGTTTTTTTACCACTGCAGTGGGATTTAGTCACAAAGAGGCCTTTATTTCCATTTCTTTTAATAAACAGACATTTACTAATGAATTCTTTTGATTTAAAAAGCCATTGTCTTGTTTCACAGAAGTATCTATTTGTCAGTTTTGGTTTTAGTTTCTGCATTTTAACATGAAGCATTGCAGGAATGTTTCTTATATACCATTTGGAAATTTTCCTAAATGTCTCTGTCCTGTTAAGTCATCGTACTAGAGAATTTTTTTATTCTGGTTTTGAAATATTTGCCTTGCATAGCCTCTATGACAAAAGCATTCTGGTATATGGATGGTTGAAGGACAAGGAGACAGGGTCTTGCAGTACTGTAATGCCACAGAAACGTACCTGACATGGTGGGTTTTTTTCGGAGGTAGTGAAATGTTACTTGAGACTTGAAAAAATACCTCATCTATATTTAAGCAGAAGGACAGCACTGTTGCAGCACTTCTTTGTATGGAAATGACCAGCAGCTGAAACATGCATTTCAGTTTCCAGAGAGAAAAATAGGAAACGTGGACTAAAAAGACATCAAGATATTTGCAATTAGTAAGAATATTCAAACTCTACAACAGTTTAATAAGGAGTCATTTTGAAGTTCTCACTTCAGAACTTGTTAAGAACAGGTTGGAAAAACATATTTGCTGAACACATTACCTATCTGACTTTGCACAGACTGAATGAGATGAATGAACTCTCAATATCTGTTAATACCTCTAATAATTTCTGTGGAAGTGTCAGACTTCTAATTTTTATATGAGCTCAGATCTTGCCCCAAGCACGTATTTTAATACATTTTTGATGCAACGTTTTTCAAATATGACATAATGCTTCAAAGTTTAGAAACAAATTAAATATAACACATATCTGCCTACTGTTTTTTTAAAAAAGTGACTAAAGGTTAATCTTTCCTTATTTCCCAGCACAGACATAGATGTTAGTAGGCCTGCTTCTTTTTAGTTTGTTTTCTTTTTGCATCTATAAGGGAAAAATATTCAGGGAAAATTCTGTCTCTACTCAAATAAAGTTATGTCACTGTGCATGCAAACAAGCCCACATATTTTCAAACAAAAAATAGTGACATTCTGACCTCAGTGTAGGAGAGCAGAATGTTAAACATGGCTTCATAGTACCTCTACCTTATCTTGTAACTCAAGTATTTCGCTTGAAGCATTGTTAATGCTTCATTTTTTCTGAACATGACATCTTTATGAGTTTGAATGTGTCCTATTTCTTTATAAGCCTGCTTCTTATGCTTTAAAAGCTTGGACCTCGTAGTGCTTTTTGCTGGAATGACTTACTTTCAAAAAAGTAAAGAGAACAGGCAGAACAGGTTTTCTTTATGTCACTTAATAAATATTTAATCATAGTCATCACAAAAGAAAAATGCATACCAAGAAGGCCTAATTTGAGCAGTGGTGATTTTCTAGCTCTTAATTCTATTGACTTTGAGTTTTGAGAACTTTTAATTAGCATTCTTTAAGGGACATGATGTTTCTTATGTCTGTTTCATGGAAGTTATGTCTTTGTATATTGAAAAAGCTATTTCCAGTGCTAATATTATAGTAATTTCTTCACAGAAAACATCTCTGTGTTCTCTAGCCTCTCTGGGAATCTCCTCCAAGACAGATTTCCAGAGCTTTACTCTAAAACATTAATTGGTATTGTAAACGTATATCTGTGACAGATAAAATTTAACACCCCCCTCCCCCAACTATTCCTTTTTGGATATTTCTATTAACATTATCTAAAACTATGTAAAACCTGTAAGCCTCAAGCACATAGTAAACCAAGAACCATAACTTCATGTCAACAGCAGATGGGATTTCTAAGTAAGGAAGTACATTTTCCATAGTAAGGGGATTTCCCAAATAACACTACTTCTAAATACCTTCTTGGCCCATACATACTGAGAACTTCCATACATAGAGGATTTCCCTGAGTCTATTGAAGTTGATGGAAGTCTCCGATGAACTACAGGTCCTTACTAAGTGCAACCACAGGAGACAAACAGTTGAAAAGGAAACATGCATTTTATATGAGAAATGGGGGTTTATGAGCTCTTTGTGATTCTGTCCTCTAGGGCTGGATGCACAGACCTGTTCCGTTTGAATGCCATGATTTTCTCTGTTTTTACTCCCTGTTGTATCTAACAAATATATGGCAAGCAACACAGTTTCCCAGTTCACAGATTCATTATTAATTTTTGAAATGTTTTGTTACAAGTCCCTTTAAACCCCTCCATTGGCATAATAGCCACTTGTCTTTCCATAGTAATCTTCTAAATGTAAACCATGGCATTCAAGATGAAGTCACATAAACTCATACCTCAGCTACCTCACTGTGAACTGATCCTCTCTACCCTAAAGAGACATTTTACAGCTCACATTAATTTTATTTTGCTCTGATTGTCCTGTCTGAATCTCTCCTCAGAGGTTTTACTCCAGTAGACAGAGCTACCAAGCAGAAATGTGAAGTGTGCTGTAGCCTACAGTGCATGCCTGTAGGCATAGCCCTCTCTTTAGCCTGTGTCATCATGCAATAGCTACAGGAGTCCGGGATATGAAGAGCAACAGCTGAAACACCACTTTGTCACTATAAACTACTGAAACTTCTGTTCTAGTCACAGTGGGCAGATAAAGTGTTTTAGTGCGTTCTGCCTGACTTGTAACCATTTGTAGCTCTCACACAGCTTGAGCTCAGAAATGCCAAGCCATTGCTCAAGACAGTCCTGACTGACTGTATCACTGTGGTGCAGCCAGACAGAGTGAGTGCTCATAAGTAGTATATCCTTCATGCTCATGCTGTGCTCAAATGTACCAGCTAAAGCCACTGTGACTGCTCATCCTTCTGCTTTCTGTGTGTGGTGCTAAGCAGTGTGACTGCCCATATGCCACCATATCCTGCTTCTCCTCATATGCAGTCTACATTTCAGGGCAATAAACTATAACAGTGTTTGTGATTCAGTGTGTTCATGAAACCAGGTATGCTGCTACATAGGTGATTGTGAAAAAGAAGAATAGGGATTCTAGAGCCACTAAGAACAAATTACAGGCTACGTTGCCCAACACTAGAAATTATCCAAGTGACTAGTTTTATTTCAACAGGTTTTTCCAAGATTTTCTGTTCATTTCAGTCTATATATACCTAGTTTTAAGTCTCTTTCAAGAAATTTTTCTTGTTTACCTATCTGAAAATAAATTTAAATATGAAAAATTTCTTCATTTCCAAACCTCTCCACAAGCATGTCCATGAAAAGGAGTTTCTTATTCGTTGTTTTTACCATGGCATATGTACCCAGAGCAACATGTAATCCACTTAAACTGCCCTCATATACTCCCTGAATAGCTGTAGGGAAACAACTTAAATGCTCTTTTTGACTGTCTGTATAGCATCTGAAATCTCTGAGAAGCCAATATGAAATACAATATCCTAGTTATAACAAGGGATATGAGGGACAGATACAGTTTGCACAAATTAACCTAAAGTTGCTTAGAAGTAGTTGTGAGGAATGGTTAAGAACCCACCAGAATGCCATAGTCATGGAAGTTTTTTATTCTTTATCCAGCTTTCTGTACAACTCTGCATATGCCAAACAATATATAATCATTACTATATAGTATATAATATATAATATGTGGTATATAATATATAGTATATAATCATTACTAGCCAGGAAAACACCTTCTAAACACTTTCTAAGGAAATAAGCTCTGAGGTTTAGATAAAAGATTCAAGTTCTTAAAAAACTATAAAGAAAGCTTGAAACCCGAATAGCAAGCCCGTATGGACATCGCCCCCACCCATTTGCTTAAGAACATTCTTCTATAGCTGAAAAACATAAAATCCTTAGAGAAAACATCTTAGGTTCAGCGTTCCCAGCTATCTTAAGTACAAGAATGAATTCCATTATGAAAGCCTGAATTTCTTTCCTGGTTTTGGTCAGACTGAAATATTTTCTTTTATCATAATCTTTTCCTTCATTTCAATTCTCTGTTGATTTCAATTAATTTCTCACTAAGTTTGCATATCCAGCTGATGGGGCTTTTCCCCCAGCCAATTTGTTTTTTAAATTGCTTTTCAAGTTTTCAAATTCAATGAAAACATAAGATAAAAACCACAAAATGTTGGCAATATGCTATGAACTACCTATAATCTATCATTATGAAATTCCTTTAAATTATCTTCACTGATGGGCAACAGTGGATCTGAAAAACTAGTTAATGATTCTTACAAATGCTTTGCATTCAAAATTGTTTTGAAGGCTTCATTAAAAAGAGTTATTAAAACAGGGTTCTTCTCTAGTAAGGTGACAGAGGGAAAATATCAGTTTATGGATACGGAATTGTTCTGCAGTATTGGGGATGTCTGTGGCTAACTTTTGTCACATATTGCCTATGTGATCCCGAGCATGAAACTGCTTGGTCCTTCTCCTATCTGTGAGTGTATGAAACAGGTCTCTACTTGTTTAGTACAAACAGATTAATTAGGACAATACTGGTGAATGCCAAGAGAGGCCTGAAAATACATAGCTGCTTTCTAAATAAGCAACAATACTAATAGTGAAAATAAGAACAAAATCGTTGTTTACATAATGTACATCTACTTTCAAAAAAGGAGAGGTTTGAGGTTTTTTAACTTTTAAGAACTTGATTTATTGTAAAATTGCACAATCTGAAGAATTTATACCACCTCGGAAATCTCGAAAATGGTGCTGTTCAACTTAATCAGGTAATTATGAAAATCCCATCTTAATACTTGCTACTACACCAACTGAATACTTAACTCCAATAGCTCTTATGCCACATGTTAAAGCTAAATAGCCTCTTTAATTGGTAGAAGCCTTGTAGAGGGAAGAACTGTGAAGTGTCCTATCTAAAGATAACAAAAGATCAAAAAGAAGCTGTTTGAACAGACCAGAGGAACAGTCAGAGAAGATTACTTATTTGATTAGGTAAATTTTGTACAGCTTGAAGTTAGGAGAAGCCGAAGAGTTTTATGCAAAATCACACAGAAAGACAAATGTGAAATATAGTTAAAGCTGCATACAACTGGACATTTTCCTAAGATGCACCCTCTTATACAGGATAAAGTATCTGCATGTGTTATTCATGACTACTTCTAATATTTACAAGCATTAAAATTAAAAGAATTTGTAGATTAAAAAAAAGTTGGTTTGTTTTTTTTTATATATATACATCTCTCTTTCCACTCTATTAAATAAAAGCTTCTGTAGAGGTTTTCAAATGTGTAACTTCTTCAAATATGAACTGAAAAGCTTACTATGGTAACTTAGATGACTGCAATATTACTCTTGAAAACAAGCCTGCAAGGGTAATGAGTTTCCAAAGAAAAATAATTTAAATGTAATGAAGACTCTTAAAAAAATTCTTTTTCTCATTCCCTCCAACTCCTTATACTCTCTAAAGGACAAAGTTTTTGCTACTATGAACAAATTTTAATTTCTATGTGTGTTCTGCTAGCCATTGCCCCGGGTGATCATTAGTGATTTGGTTCTTTTAACTACAGTCACAAAGGTTTGCACACAGTTTCTTTCTGGCACAAAACTTCACTGTACAGCATCTCAGCTAAGGGGCTTTCAAAGACTGCTAAAAACTGAGGTGAGGAAAGAAAGACACTGAACTTCAGAGTTACTGCTGTCTCTACAGTATTTTATAGTTTGCCTATGTATAAATCCCAATATTCACAAATACCCAGGCAGCAAAACTACTATATTCTCTTAAATATTCTGAGTTCAGTAAGAGCTATGCTATCTAGTAGTATTTCGAGATTTCTCTCCATTTTCTTTATTCTAACTGTGAGCCACTTACTGATTTATCACATTTACCCCTCATGTGTGTTCCATGTGAAACTGCATAGAAGTAATTTCATAACTTTATGAAATATTAATGAAAGCAATATTGAGCAGACAAGAGTAATTGATTGGTAGTCTAAACCTACTGGAGTTTGCAGAAATGTAACTGCTCCTTTTGAATCTTGAGCACCAGATGAACACTAGATTACCTAAAATGCTTCAGTAATCTGAAAGTACAGAAAAGACATGTCTGAGTTATAATCTCACTTTGCTGAAAAGGACTATACTTTTATCAAAGTTTCTTTATACAAAGAACAAGAAAATATAAATAAATAAATAATCTATGTCCTTTCCAAGTTTAAAATTTTTAGTTCCTTACTAGTTCTGAAATGCTGTGTATCTTAAAAGAACCACGAAGCACTCACTAGAAATCCATTAACTTCACTTGTAAGTAAATCGGATCTGTAAAAGCTAGCATTTGCTTGAAGTTAGGAAAATAAAGAGAAAGTAAAAAAGGCAACTTCAGCAAGAATCATGTAGAAAAAATATATTGTCTACCTTAATTAATCATTGTAATTTTTGAAGGAACTAATTTGATGTTTTTCTTTTACTTCATGGTCTATTGTTTTGAAGCATGTGAAATTTCTCCTCTTCTAAAATCCTAGTCATATTGTTTCCCTGCTTTTGTAACCGGGACTTTGAAGAGTGGCCAAAGTCTGTCATCCCTTGACTGAAGGAGTAGGATTGTTGATACCAAATTATAACAATGATTTTCTATTCCAGTACTTGAATAAGTGTCATAGCAAATTTGAAATCTTAAGGCTTTAAGGCCTGTTTTAAGAATTCTAAAAGCTAACCTAAGTAACTCTGTCTCTTTAGTAGAGGTTTGAAATTAGCCTGGAAAATATCTGTCTGAGAAATAGCAAAGTAAAGAGTAAACAATATGTGGCCCTTCTCAAAACAATGGTAAAACTTGCTCAAAATACATCTGTGTTTCTCACAGGGACTTGAAGCCTTTTACAGTAGCTTAGATCTCTCACACAACAACAGCAACTTTCCCTCATCAACAGGTGCAAAAAACATGTTTTGCAGAGCTTTTCTCGTGCTTTTCCTGAAAAACAGTTCTAGCCAGTGTCAAAATAAAAGTGAACGTTCCCAAAACAAAAGAAGATGATCTAATGCTTAAACTGAACCAATGACGTTGTTAGAAACAGGTATGCCGACAAGTGAAGTTGCAAAGCACTGGTTTTGGAAAGATGTAAAGATCCTAGCTTTCTCTCATTAAAATGGCTTCCTGGATGAACCCCTGAACATGTCGTTTCTATCTCTGCTGGCCTGTACTACGACAAACAAGTATAAACAGAACCCTGTGAAACAGTTTTCATAGAATCATAGAATAGTTTGGGTTGGCATGGACCTTAAAGCTCATGTAGTTCCAACTGCCCTGCCATAGGCAGAGACATCTTCCACCAGAACAGTAAAGCCCCATCCAGCCTGGCCTTGAACACCTCCACAGATGAAGGAACCACAACTACTCTGAGAAACCTGTTCCAGTGCCTCAACGCCCTCATAGTAAAAACTTGCTTCTTTATATCTAGTTTAATTCTATCCTCTTTTGGTTTAAAGCAATTACTCCTTGTCCTGTTTCAGGGCCCAATAAAAAGTCACTCTCCACCTTTCTTGTAATTCCTCTTTAAGTATTGGAAGGTCTAAATAAGGTCCCTCTGATGCCCTGTAACAATTATCCTGGCTCTCTGGATTCATTCCAACAGGTCCATACCTTTCTTATGCTCAGGAGTCCAGACCTGGATGCAGTACTCTAGCTAGGATCTTGCACAAGCACCATAGGACGGAAGAATCATATATCTTGAAATGGATACAGTTCTTTTTTACATAGTTCTGTGGACAATTGTCTTTCTGGGTTACCAGCACACATTGCCAGGTCACATCCAGTCTTTCATCTACCAATATTCCCAAGTCATTCTCTGCAGGGATGCTGTTAATCCATTCATCACTCAATCTGTATTAATACTGGTGATTTTGCCAATCCAGGTGCAACATCTTGTTGTTAGACTTCAAGAGCTTCACTTTGATCCACTTTTCAAGCCTGTCAACGTCCCTCTGGATAGAATCCCTTCCCTCAAGTGTGTCAACCATATCATTTGGCTTGGTGTCATCTGGAAACTTGCTGAGGGTATACTCAACTCCACTTGTTTATCTCACTATTAAAGATGTCAGTTCCACACGGCCTTGAGAGGCATCCCTTGCTACTGATCTCATCTGGACACTGAGCCATTGACCACATCTCTTTGGATGCTGCCAATCATCCAACTCCTAAGCCGTAAAATACTCCATCCATCACATTCGTACCTCTCCAATTTAGCAACAAACATGTTCTGTGGAACTGTTTCAAAGGACATAAAGAAGTTACAGTAAATGACATCAGTTATTTTCCCTTAGCCATCAACCCAGCCACTCTACCATAGGTCCCCAGACTAGCCAGGCACAATTTTCCCCTGTATAAAGCCATGTTATCTGTTTTTAATCAACTCCATGTCATTCATATGCCTTGATCTAACTTCCAAGAGGATCTGTTCCGTGATCTTATAGGCACAAAGGGAAGCCTGACTGGTTGGTAGTTTCCAGTTTTGTAAAAATCTTCCTCCAACAACTAAAACTCATCATTATGTTGTAAGCCTATAACCTCTCCAAGCTTCCAAAATTTTCCTGAACAGGTGGAATTTTAAGAAATAGTGACAATATTTTGACATGTCCAGATCATTACATGGAAAAGACAACAGAAGCCTGTGTCTTTTTCCTTTGTTAAGACTCCTTCGCATATCTTGAAAACTGACACATGTTGACACACACTACTATCTCCTAGAGCCTTTCACCAAAAAAAAAATCTTTTAAAATGTTCCACCTTTTTATAAATTCAATACCTTCAACTGTAAATTTCAGAGCATTAAAGGTTTACTTGTGAGTCCATGTAAGAGATTAAATTATTTTCAAGCTGGTTGCTGGAGGCAAAAAGAAAAAGAGGGAAATTTAATTTCTGCTGTGAATCACCAGTTACACTGATAACTGAATATCATTTAAAAAACCCCAACATGTTGTCTTAAACATTTATTCATATACGTGTGTAGCACATAGAATTTTTGACTTAATATTTTTTGTAATCACAATTTACTTCAAAATTTAATTATTATATGAAGTTAGTATATGAAAAGACTTCTTAAGGCATGCTTTGTGCGGAGTACCTTTAATATATATGCTAAAGTGCACAAAGGAACTACCTAAATACATCAAAATACATGCATTTTTTCCTTCAGTTATTTATTTGTGCTGTAGCATCAAATGGCTGATTACAACCACTTTATGTCTTGATTTTTCTCTTTATTATCTGCCTTTCTTTATGTAATTGCAATCACTGCTTAGTTAAGGTCAGCACATTTGTACACAATAGTCAGTTATATTCCCTGCAAACATTCCTCCTCTTAGGATAGTCTGACCTTCCATGACTGAGAACTGAGACAGAAATTAATTGACTCATATGCTGCAAGACCTTTTATTAAGAATCTTTTGATAAATTGGAAAGCATGCTAGGAAGCTAAGCAGAATTTAATTTCTCTCCAAACTCAGATGAAACCTACAGGGACTCTGACTGGGTACAGCAGGAACCAGCTTCAGTGCTAGGAAAATTTGCAGAAGCACCACAATCAAGATGTAGGATTACATATCTCCACTTCTTCACGGTCTCTAACGTGCTACCCTAATGGCTCACTGCAGATGTCCAAGTCTCGGAGTGAGATGAAACCAGGTTATCAGATGGAATTTAGGTAATTTTTTCTGTACTGGGTTTCTGTGGCCAAGTTTGGGTAGCAGGAGGGCTGTAGAGGAGCCTTCTGTGAGAAGCCTCTAGAAGCTTCCCTCATTTTCAGCAGAGCCAATGCCAGCCAGCTCCAGGCCAGACCCACTGCTGGCCATCAGGAGTGATTGTAACACCTCTATGATAGCATGTATAAAAAGGAAGAAAAAAAAAAAAGGTTAGTGTGCAGATGAAGATGACTGCCAGAGAAGAGCAGAATGAGAACACGTGAACAACACTGCAGACACTAAGGTCAGTGGAGAAGGTAAATCATAAGGTGCTCCAGGTGCTGAAGCTGAGGCCCCTCTGCAGCCCATGGTGAAGACCATGGAGGAGCACCTGTGCCCCTGCAGACCATGGACAACCACAGGAGTGCAGCCTGTAGCTCATGAAGGAACCCACACCAGAGGAAGTGGATGCTTGAAAGAGGCTGTGACCCTGTGAGAGACCCACGGTGGAGCAGGGTTCTGGCAGAGACCTGCTGACTCGTGGGGACAGGAACCCACATTGGAGCAGGTTTTCCTGATAGGACTTGTGGTCTGTGGGGGACCCACACTGAAGCAGCCTATGTCTGAAGGACTGGACCCCGTAGAAAAGTGACCCATGTGGCAACAGTTTTAGAACAACTGTTGCCCATGGGATGGATTCATATTGAACCAGTTCATGATGGACTGCCTCCTGTGGGAGGGACCCCATGGGAAGCAGGGAAAGGACTTCTCTCTCTGAGCAGGAGCAGAAACAACAACTGACAGTAGCCCCCATTCCCCATCTTCCTGCACCGCTGGGTGGAAGGAAGTAGAACTTGGAAGGAGGGGGTTGGGGAGAAGATTTATTTTACTTTTCATTCTTAAGCTCTGATTCTGTTACAAATAAATTTAATTAATATCCCCACCTGAAGTCCAATTTACCTATGATGGTGTTCAGTAAGGGATCTCTCATGGTCCTTATCTCAACTCATTAAATCCTTCTTTATATTTTCTCTTTTCTGTCCAGTTGCAGAGGGGAGTGAGAGAGAGGCCTTAGAGGGCACTTGCCACTCAGTCAGTGTCAAACCACTGCATTATCTTATTCACTCAGGGCAGAGTGAGAGTGAGGCTTTAACGGGCACCTGGCATCCAGCCAGGGTCAAACCACTGTAGAGTCTTATTTACTCATTCAGGAATTTATGTGAAGAGTCTCACTGAATAAAAAAATCTATATTTCAATACAAAGTTGTATGAGAAGGCAGAAAGCCATCTGTCAAACAAGGCAAAACAATGTGATGTTGTTAACAATGTCTAAACAAAGCTGTTTTCTTTCTTCACCGGTTTATTTTTCAGTACAAGTTGATCAAGCGAAGTTTTCAAGGGGAAAAGAACTGGATAAAGCTTCTCTGAAGAACTCCATTGTATCTGACAAATCCAAGAAACACAAAGTTCCCTTTCCTCTATCCAGTCTTAGTTACACAACCAGGGCTCACTTTTGCTAGCACAAGAGCTAGCTTATATCACACTATAAAACACTGCTACAACACTGCTATAAAACACGGGTAAAGGATGGTATGTGTAAAAAGCTTTTCTGCAAAGTATTTATCTGCTCTCTGTTGCAGACTTGTTAAGGTCTGAATAGTTCAAGTAGATAGGAGATGGTAGCTTAAACAGTAAAAGCATTAGTCTGAAGTGTACAAGCTTCTGTAGAGTTCTCAGGCAAAGATACAGTGTTCAGGGAAACAACCAAAGGAAGAGTTTATATCTGTTAAAATGGTATGCAAAAAGCCCTGAATCTACTGCAGGCAGGCAGGCATTTTTGAGATAGCTATGATTTTGTGTCTGAAGATCTTTGCCCTGCCCTCACAAAAAAAATTTTACAGAGACTTCATGACACTTCTATTGCCAGTGTGTCGTGGTTTTACCCCAGCTGGCAAATAAGCATCATGCAGCTAGCTATTCACTTCCCCACCTCCCCATGTGGAACAGGGAAAAGAATCGGAATTAAAAAAGACCAAACTTTCAGATTGAGAAAATAACATTTTAATAATTGAAGAAAACAAAAATAATAGTAATAATAGCAACCATAACAATGAACAGAACCAATTATAGTAAAAAGGAGAGGGGGATAGATAGAGACAAAACACAAGAAAAACAAATGATGCACAATACAATTCCTCACCACTTTCTGACAGATACCAAGTTTGCCCTTGAGCCACAATCACCCCCTGCTCTGGGTAACTCCCCTGATAATATACTGAATATGACTCTATGGTATGGAATATCTCTTTGGCTAGTTCAGGTCAGCCATATTCCCTCCCAGCTTCTTGTGCACCTGCTTACTGGCAGAGCAAGGGAAACTGAAAAGTCTTTGACAGGGCAAGCATTACACAGCAACAACCAAAACATCAGTGTGTCGTTGAAATTGCTCTCATACTGAATCCAAAACAGAGCACTGTACTACCCACCAAGAAAAAAATTATACCAGTCAAAACCAGTACACATGATCAAGGCTGAACTCTGCCCGCTTCCAAAAACAGAGACCAGAGGAGAATGAATATGTCCTTTGGTGGTATGAAGTGACAGTGTTACTTTAGAACATTGTTTATGCTAAGTCTAATTGATTCTCTTCTTCAAGGAATGCAAAATGATTCTGTCAAATATAATTACCTTATTTTGCTGCAGATGTCAGTGAATTGCTATGATTTGTACTCCTGAGCTTTGCTATATGGTGTAGATGAACAGAAAGACCCATTCCAGGCAAACATGAAACAGAAGATCTTGTTCTTTTTGAGGACAGACTGAGGTTGTAAAATCTTTTCATTATCAAGACTGTGTTTTTTGTCTTGTTTTATTTCTCAAGGATTTGTCCATTGATTTTCCTATTCCAGTCTAATGGGAAACCAAGTGGAAGTTATTTAGTTCTTTTGAAGACTATTTTTACTGACCCTGGCCACAGCCACATAGATTCCAAAACTTTGACATTTCCCTTCTTCTCATCCAGAACACCTTGAAGAAGTTGTGATTATTACAGAGGACAACTTCCTGCTCAAAAATTGAATTAATGGAGAGACCAAATCTACTAAATAAATCAAACTCTCCAAAATGTTGCTATAAATCAAGAAACACTGCACTTGTTTTGTTTGAAAATGAGTAGTATGCCAAACCACTCAAATAAAGGCTTACGAGTTTCAGACTGTGTTTAGTGATGATCCTGAGATGCCATGGCTTTCTGTTATGTTAGAAGTGAAAAATGCATGGTTACAGGAATATAGAAAATTATGAACTGTTGGCATAAAGAACTCCTACATGACAGCTGAGGTGGCAGTCATACTAATACTGAGCCTAATACTGTAACCTGAAAGAAAACTTTTCTTAAGCAGAGAAGTTGCATGCTGTTGTTTCTTTCAGGCAAGCCCTTTATACTTCAGTCTTTAGATCTCATTTACCTCTTCAAATGTAACCAACACAAATAATTCTAAAGTGCACAAGGATTTGGTTAAGAAGTTATGCTGTCTGCTAACTCCCCTATACCACTGTATTTTCAAAGTTTGAAGTCCAAGAAAAGCATTAAGTGATGAAACATTCGACAGGTCATTGTATTTTGTGTGATTTTTATTGTCATTAAAATGACCATGAAACAGTTCCACAATATAAACTCTAGCCTTGTTTTCTTGATAATGAAAAGATTTTACAACTCCAATCTATCTTCAAAAAGAACAGATCTGCTGTTTAATGTTGACCTGGAATGGGTCTTTCCGGTCATCTACATCAAATCATAAAGCTCAGGAGCACAAATCATAACAATTCACTGGCAAGACACTTCCAGCTGCAGCAAAATAAGGTAATTTTATTTGACAGAATCATTTTGCATTCCTTGAAGAAGAGAACCAATTAGACTTGGCATAAACAATGTTCTAAAGTATTACTGTCCAAATATATACAAATGAGGGAAACACAAGAACAGCAGCAAAGCCCAAAGCAATTATTTTCTTTTGGATTTGATCCACTGTATTTTAATAAGAGCCTTTACAATTACATAATGGTCCTTCAAGGTTAGTGTAAAATGTTGCTGTCTTAATTATGTAAAATTTACTTCACTTCTCCAGAGCTTCCCACACCTCTTGAGATAAAGACCTGCAGCACAATTAAACATGCATGACAATTACAAATGAGTAAGCAAAATGCATAGCAGAGCTGGCAGTATTTGTCCTGCAAGAATACATTTTACTAGAGCAGTTCTTGAACTGAATATGTCAAATGTGTTGTTAATGCAAGCCGCAGGATGCAGCCCAAGACAGCCACAGATTTAGATGGGTTAGATAGGAGGAATAACTGGTCTCCATCCTTCCATCAGCTACAGTTTTTCTATCACATTATCATCAGTTGATGCAGCTTCTTTCCAGCTCCTTCAGTTCGTATGTTGGATCTGGATGATGGAGCCATCAAGAAAAAGCAGACACACAGAAAAAAAAGAAAAACATCGAGAAAAAGCAGAAGCAGTGGTAGTGAGGGTGTACCTTGCTTAATGTAACCACCCAACACACCTTTCTTCTGTATCTCCTGTTGAAGGATAGAGGAGAGGAAGAGCTCACTTCTCCCTACCCCATACCATTTGCTTTGAGCCTGCATTTACCCCAGTGAGAGGTTTTCCTTTCTGTAACAGTCTGTGTTGTGAACAGTAGGAGATGTGTTGCGGCTTGCTCCACACCAACTGATGTCTTGTGACTGCTGCTATCGTGGCATCAAGACAGCTAATGAGCTGTTCTGTGTGGCTGCACATATTAGCTCTGGCTACTGTGGGAGCCATCACTGCGCAGCCCCTCTCAGACGGGCCTTGAGCTACCTCCGCCTGGAGGAGGGTGTAAAGCATAGGGGGGCCACACAGACCTAGATCTTCAAATGAGTGAGGAAAATCCTATGGCATTTAAAAATCCAGCCAGTTTCAAGACAGCTGTTGTACCCTGGAACTTGTTTCCCTCAAATCTAGCAATAGAGCAAATGGTTAGTTCCTATCATATTTTCTCCATTTTCACTTGCAAACCCCTCTCATCTGTTCACCCGGCTAGGAAAAAAAGTGTACTATCACTTTTCCTCCTGAGAAAAGATGCTGGTAGTCGAAGTGCATGCTGTGACAGCATCCCCCAGTAAAGTCCTTCCAATTGCCAGTTCACTTGTTGAATCTTCTTCCGGATGTAGTTACCTAAAACATATCTAGTATACAGTGGCATTTGCCTACAACCCTTCATCTCCATGATTACTTGAAAATCACAAAAACAAGTCCTGCTGATCAGTTTGCCACTACCCCAAACTAGTCTTTGATTTAAAGTCATGAAGTCTAAAGCAATCAATTCTCTTTTACATAATTTCAGTTCTCTTTGCTTTACCTCCCTTTTAAGGGATGGAAAACCAAGAACCACTGCAGTAACTTCTGGGATTTTAATAGATGTTTCATTGCCTCACAGCCCCCATTACTCAGCCTTAAGAAATGCTTTGTCCAGTTGTTTTCCATCCTAGTGGAAACAATTGTTTCAATCATTTGAATGGAAGAGGTGATCCCCTTAACTGCACCCTGCAGCTCATACACCAGATTTGCTCTGAGTGATGGAGACCTGATCTTGACTATGCAGTAAAATGGTTAAATCCTGCCCTCTAGAAGGACTCCATGTAATCAGTTTAGGTAGTAGAATAATCTAGTGTTTTTGGAGGAAAGTGTTTAGCAAAAGAATAAATTTCCTCCTCTGTTTTTTATTTTATATCAGCACTTTTTATGAAGTATATAATATTTTTATAAAAAAGGTTCATTTTAGTAAAGCACAAAAATAAACCAAACTATTAGGTTTCTTTCACAGAATTACAATATTCTTGATAATCCTGATCTGTATTTTTCTTATTTTAATAGCAGATTTTAGATAGTCCAGGAAAAAATATGATATGCTATGAACTTGAAAGTGGTTTTCAGTCCCTATTGTATCCAACTTTATGACTCCTGTGCATCCCACTAGCATATGAAAGAAAGATCTGATCTCATGCTACTGTCTGTTATCTTTCCATTTGTAATAATTGTTTATTGACAAAAGATTTTTCCTGTGACTCAATAGTGCATCCTACAATATAAAGTTTTATTTCTACTCTAAAAAAGTAGAATTTACTGTGGTTTCCTCCTAGAACAGACAGCAAAGAATTTGCTGTAATATTCAAAGTTACAGGGATTATAAGTACACTCTCAGCAGTGAGTAAAAAAGGACAGCTCAAGCTCCATCTCACAATTTCTCTAATTCTCAAGCACCGTGTCTTACTAGCAAAAATTCAGAAACACTTGAAGAAGAGATTCTATTTCATCCACCTGGGAAGCCACATATTTTCCTGTTCAGTTTGTTATTTACTGAGGTGACAGTGTATTCCCAAATTCCTTACCCTTACCCTGAACACATATTTTCTATCTTTCCTCTTGTTGCAAGTGTTTTTCACATAGAAACTCAGTGAGCCTGGGTTACAGATAAGAGAAGGCATTCAAGGATGACAAGAATCATAACAGCCATCCATCTATCTATGCCAGTAACGCTCTCACATCTCTGCCTATGAAATAGAGAAATAAAGCTAATGCACCTGTGGCTTTCCTATACAATGTACTTGTGCTTTAAAATGAGAGTGTCTCCATAGTAACTTTGAGTCATTCAAGAAGAGAGAGTGGAAGGACAGTATTTTTCAAAAAACATGGAGTGGATTTAAACTGGATTGTACATGAGGACTGAAGGCTCAGATCTCTTGATAACAGTAAGAACATGTGTCCCAAGTGAATTTGTAATGGACCAATATCCATCTCAGGAAGTGATTCAGTAAGACTCCACCAATGCTTCTCTTTCTGATAGACTGTCAGGGAGCAGCAAGAACAGCAAGGCAGCAACAGCCTGAGAAAGCAGAGCCCACAGCAGCCGAGCAAGGCAAGCAGAGCTAGGTAGGGTAATGTTTCTCTGCTGAGAGCCCACACTCCCAGACAAGTCTGCTGAGACAAGGCAAGTCCCAGCTCAATCTGGAAAGCCAGGTCAGAGAGTAGGTCAGAGAGGTGGGAGCAGGCACATATCTCTGGCAAACACCAAGTGCAGGAGCCTCGATTCAAAAGCAGTTCCTGAGCAAAGGCAGGACAGGCATCTGCTGAGCTTCTCAGAGCCTGACATCTTCGTTATTAAAGCTGGCCTTGAGCCCAGGCTGTCAAAGCCTGTGGAGAGGACGGAATGCCCTCAGGACCATGACAGTGTCTGCTTACAAGGGTTAGAAAAGCGTATCTGCAGCTACTTAAATCTTATGAGGGCCAGGGGAGAGATTGCCATGTTTTATGCCTTTGAAAGGAATGTGTTGCACTGTCTGCCCACTGGGGACAGGCAGCGCTGATGGTTCACAAATAGCAGGATACCATCTGCTTCAGGGAGGCCACACTTGCTCCACTGTTGTCATTTTTCACGAGCCAAAAAGTGCCATTCTGACCGAATATCTCTCTTTTGTTCTACATGAGGGAACGTGAATTAATAATATAAATAATGATAGATGCTTCTAAATTAAACATAGTGTCCTTATTAAAGTCATTCTAGTAAAAACTGTTTCCCTACACGTCTACTAGACTGTGCAGTATTCTCCTAACTAGAAAAGATGGAGTCTAACCCTGTAACTACCCTGACAAGTAGTTTTTACTTCTTAGCATATTCCAGGATTCCACCCTCTGCAGCCCACAGGCACAAGTGTTTCTTTCTCACAGAAACCAGTACACTCTAAGAGAGGCTGTTTCACTGAGGTGGAGTTAAGAACTACTAGAGCATCCAGCTCATGGTGTTCCCATTTCTCAATGAATATGCAAGGTATAAATCACTTCTTATTTGAGAAACAGATGACAAATTTTCTGTAGCAGGAGAACAGGGCTTTGATAAAATTACCTTTAATGCAGTTAGAATTCATTTATTATTTGTGTCAATTGAGAATGAATATTAGTCCAGTGGAGTGCTCTTGTATTGATGAAGAATAACTCACCTCCAAATCATATTAACTATTTTGTTTCTTATGATTGCAGTATTTTCTCCTTTTAATTTCCCCTTTTTCTTAACTATTAAAGACCCATGGGTCATCTTACTGAAAACAGAATGAACACTACACAATCTGCTCATTTAGAGGCAGCACTGAAACAGCTGTTTTAACATTCTTTTGAGGATAACTCTTCATTAGTAAGGTTACTAGTCCTTTTTACTGCGTTATTTTTTTGTCTAACCCTGCAATTCAGAGTTTCTTCTGCGTAAGTGGACTAATACCCCAGATACAGAAAAAGAACAAGGAGTTCTCAGAAAAGAGAAAAAAAGCGCACAACTGTTGTAAAAATGAGCTATTTGCTCTTCTTATTGCCCTGTCTTCTTTTTGGCTGGAGTTCTTTTCTGCTCCTCATTTCTTGCTCTGTCTTGAGGTGCGACACTGAATAGCTCACATTATTTTCCTCCACAAAAGAAAATAATAGTAACTTTTGAAAGCAATCAAGGGTCTTCAGTTATAAAGTAGGGTATAATGACATTAGATTATTGAAAAATACTTTCAAGGAAGATATATATGTAAAACGTTTTTAAACAGAAGTAGCCCATACTTTCATACACAATAGTACTATAGCTCTTCCACATCTAATTTTGTATTTGTGGGTGAAATTTCATGCTTACGTCATCCTTTACATATTTGATACAGGACTGCTTTTGTGTTCTACCATCGTGATCTTATCTATTTGATGACTATTTCCTCTAGACTAAAACAAAAAAAACCTGGTTTTAGTAGATTTTGGTAGATTTTTTTCCTCACAGGACATTTTCTGTTGCTATTCGTCATCATCAATGTGACCTATTTCCTACAGTTACAAACAGAATAACAGAATCTTTTCTTGTCTGCCTATGACCTAGTATTTTGTTCTCTCCACTGTCCTCCTCGGTGGTTTACATAATTCCCAAGTAGATTAGGGGAAATTTGAATTGGACTCTGTAGCCCTTTGAAAAACAAGGCTTTTAAAGGGGGGTGTAAGAGAGCAATCCACTTACCTGATTTAAAATTCAATTTTCCTCAAAAGCCGTTTCGGGAAGGGGGGTTGCCCTTGGCCAGGACGGAGCGGGGACGAAACTGGGGCCGGGGCCGGGCAGTGGCTTATCACCCTGGGCTCCCTGGGAGCATGGGGGCCTGCTCTCCCTGTACCCGCGGGGGCCGGGTCGGAGCGGGGCCTGCACCAGTCCCGGTGCCCCCAAGGTCGGGGCCGGGCAGCGGCTCCGTGCCCTCCGGGCTCCTGGTGGCGGGGGGCCAGAGCGGGACGTTGGTTTCTAGGCCACTCCCCCCCGCCTCCGCCGCTCCCCGGAGCACGGGGGCCCTTCCCTGCAAAGTGTGCGGCCAGGACCGTCCCTTCTCGAATGGGCACAGTGGTTTCCCGGGGCGAGCAGCAGCCTGGGGGCACAGCCACGGGGAAGCCCCAGCGTCCCTCTGGGGCGGCGGCTCCTCACCCCCACCGAGGGGCGTGGGCAGCAGCACACAGCCCCGGGCCAGCCATGGCCAGGAATTTCAGCACCACGGCTGATGACAGCGATAGAAGGCTGGCCCTGGCACCATGTTGGAGCTGTGGCATCTCTGAGGTGCTGCAGCCATGAGAACAAAGATGGCGCCTAACGACTGAGACTCGTGAGTTCTTAGACGAGAAAACACCGGAATTGAGGCAGGACCTGACTGGCTGGACGAATGGGAAGCCAGCTTGGCCAGGAAGAAGGCGACGATATTCACATGAGACGGAGAAGGCTTAAAAGGCGAGGCACGGCCCCGCCCCGCTCTCTTTTTTTGGCTGCTGCTGGGAGGAGAAGGATCACAGCCCCAGTGTCCAGCGCCTGCAGGCCACGGTGGGATTCCACNTTTCTGTGTTTTTTTTTTTTTTTTTTTGCGTGTTGGGGGTCTCTCAATGTAATTCTGGGGTCTCCTGTGGGTTATTCCTTCCTCCAATTTAATTCCCCTGGAATAAACTGTTCACCCGCTGAAAAATTCTATTCAGTTTTCCATCACTTTTATTGAACCTACCCTCTGAATGCTAAAAGGTGGATTAAACCACCACAGACTCTAGAACTGGAAGAGCAAATTGTTTAAATATTTGCCTTTCAGATACCTAAAGCTAATTTAGACATAAGCATTTTTATATTCACAGTCAAATAAAAAAATTGTGATTCACTCAGCTTTTAATTTAGACAAAATCTGGAATTATTTCCATACTATGGATTGCCCACAGCCAGTAAAAGCAGATGGATGCTTGGCAGGAGACACAGACACTGCTCCTGTAATGGTGAAGAAGGGGATGATCTGTCTGTGGGTCAGAACTGCAGAAGCACAGGGCATGACCAGAAGATGAGGGGTGTGGCACCTGGAGCAGCTGACTTTTGCTGGTATCAAGAAAATGGAGAGCTCATATAACGCGAACAACATATCAACTGGGGACAGTGTCCAGAAACTGGGAATGAAGCAGGAAATATCTTGAAGAAATAAATGAGGGACAGGTACATCCCCTGAGGGAATAGTTAGACATTCAGAAAGCACTGCTGTATTTTGACGTCCATAGCCCAACCCAAACTTCCAGTAAGAGCAACCCATAATCAAACAGCACTAGAAGTTATGCAGGTGTGTGGCATCTCAGATATGTGCCTTTTTTTCTGCTAGTAACATCCTCTGATCCATCTCAGCCTGTTACCTCTACTCCAGTATGTCTTCTTCTCTTCATATTCCTTGAAAGACTCCTTGTCTCCTTTCCTCCATGCCTCTGCCTTTGTGTAGGTTATGTGAAGATGTAGATTGTTGGAGAGGCAATTGGAACCTATGAAAACACAGTTATGGGCTATCTGTTGTGCTTCCAGTCAGAGAATGAACTAGAGGTGGAGTGGAGGAATGGGCTGCTGTGGAATTGGCAAAGCAAACTGTCTATGCCAGGAGAGCTTGGGCAGCAGTACATAGCGTACAGAAGTTTCTAAGTCTGACCCCCGTGGCAACCAATTCATAAAGACAGGCTTAGTTTCCTTCCTCTACATTATTTCTCCCTCCCTTCATCTTTCCGCCTTTCTCTCTGCAAAGAAGGAAGACAGAAAAAACTATACGCCGTCAGAGCAGTGGAATGACTGGATGTGTGCTCAATAGGATGGACTGCTTTGGGAACAGGAGCCAGAAGTACCTGCAGCTGGAAAACAGGAGTATAGAGGCACAGAAAAACAAAAAAATACACCTGGAAAAATAAACTTGTTGGAACAGAAAAATATCGCGTGAAAATGTTTTGTCTCTTCTAGAGAATAGAGAAAAAAATCCATGTTTCCAAACGAGGAGTACCAGGGCAAATTCAGTGTCCTAGGGGAAGAAAACAAACATCAAAACTGACTATGGCAGAAACTCCTTCTGCAGGAAAGGGAAAGAATACTGAGAATACTGAAATCACAGGACCATCAGGTATATTTCTCATATACATATGTCTGCCTTGATGTGCTTTGTATACCGCAGAATAGCATTTGCTGCAGTTATTTTTTTTCCCTAAATTACTGTAACTGACAATATCAGGACAATAATTTTCTACTGAATAAAACAAAAGGAGGCATTAGGATAAAATGTCCCTTGACAATGTCCATGTGCTATTAGTACTAAAGTCACTGAAAAAAAGAGTATAAATTATTCAGGCTGAAAAATACTGTACAATACTTAAGCGTGTTATGCAAAGCTAGCAAAGCATAGAAGCTGAAAAAAAAATTTAGCTCATGAACACTTTATGGATATATTACACACTCACTTTTCACTGTTAGAAAGGGACATTTCCATTAGCTGGCACACAATCTGTTGTACAACAGCCCTGAAAACATGATCAAGCAATCAGGATTTCCACTCTCCATTCTGTCATTAATACTTTCTACCACATGAATACAAATATCTGTGTATTCCATCTACTTTTCTTTCTGTGATGTGGGTGTTGGTGCTTCTTTAGATAGCTTGCAAGTGGGCTGTGCTGCCCTGAACAATAGGTTTGATGGTTAAGTGTTCAGAAATGGGGGTGAACAATGAAAGACTTGGGTTATTCTTCAGCACACCTGCATCTTCCTTTTGTTAGCAACTGATACAGAAGGACCCCAACAGAAATAGAAATGCATTTAACTTCAAGTGTGTGGGGAAAGATGAGCTTCAAGCAAGAAAAGGGTGACCATTGTTGCTTGCTATTGATTAGAAGGAGTTAAAAATATGCCAATATATGGAGCAAAAGAAGGTGCAGGTTGATAATTACTAATCCTTTATCTCAGTCTGGACAGTATATGGTGTGGACTTTCAATATGAAAAAGTGTCGCAGCTAATACTTTTTCTGTTCTTTTTTAGTTTATTGGCTTTGCCTGGAATATGTATTACAGCACATAAAGAAAAGTAGAAACACTATGACTTCAAAAATCACTCACGTGAGTGTCAGACATTCTCATGTAAAATGGCACTCACCCTGTCTTCTCTCTAAAATGTAATTAGTTCTTTCTTCTGACAGTCCATCATATTTTCAGCTTGAACAGTTGAGGTTTTGTCTGCTATAGTTTCTCTGGTGTTTGCAAAGATCTGAATAGATATCTCCGTAGGGGTTTGAAAGGGGAGGGGGGTACAGGGGGTTGCTGGG
>VXBA01005913.1:203682-218316 GCA_013399895.1 Serilophus lunatus | reverse complement strand
CAGAAAAACCAATAAACTACTATAAAGACCTGCTGCTGATCTGGTTCCTTACTCATTTCCATCTCTGGTCTCTACAGTTGGTGGCAGGAGAGCAGAAATCCCCAAGTAAGCCAGGTTTTCAAGGGGCACCAAGTAGCAGTCCTCTTGGTCTCAAAATATTAATTTTCTCTTTTAGCTACACTTCTGAAATACTTGAACATGACCCTAGATTTTTCGCCTACTTCATGCTGCAAACAAACCACAATACAGAATAAACATAGAGATTATTTCAGATTTGGCTGTGTGGGACAAAGCCAGCAGTAATCTCACCAACAGCCTTCACAGATTTTTGTTTAAATGCCTGATATCGTACACTAAGTGTGTCTTAATAATTGACTACTCTTAGGCAAGTCATTTCTGAGAAGCTATTACACCAGACTAAGAATATCAATAGAAATGAACGCAAGATGAGGAAAAATCCCTGAAGTCTATTAAAAAGCCACTTTTGATCCCTGACAGTATTCTTTGATACCTTTAATCATGACAGAATTTAGGGATTTCTTAATCCACCAAAAATGTTGGAAAATAAAAAAGTAACACAACATACAGGAATGTAGTCACATGTCTTTAGAACACTAGTATGGTCTTAGATTAAGTTTACCTTTTAGTAGTAGTAGTTGTAGTATTAGTACATTTTTGTCCTTTTACATTTTTAGAACTGTGTTGCCAAAATTTTTCTAGTAAAAACTTAGCTGTTACACATTGCTATATATTGTCAAGTGTAATATGTTTTGAAACATTTCAACTAATGCTCAAGCAAATATTCTGAAGATTAAAGAATGTCATGCACAGTTTCCAGGCTTAGAGTGAGCCAATTTGCTACGACTTTGTCATACTGGTGTTACTAAATCAATACCTACTACAAATAAAACAGCAAAACAAGCCACTTATAACCAATAAAATTAGTTTTGTTGTCCTTGCACATTAGTTGCAATATGATGAATTCTGGAATAATTCCTTTTGGTCCTCATCTATTGAAGCAATGAGGGAAAATTTGAATGGGCAGAGGGTCAGTAGCAATAATAGCAGGAATAGCCTCCTCCTTTGTCATGGTTATGCAGGCAGAATAGAAAGGTCAAAAGGGCAGGCCTATCACCCACAATTACTTTGAACACTTTGATACAACTGGTTACATCTGGTGCAAAAACACTGAAATATCCTTTCAATATCGTCGCAAGCTAAATAATGTCAGAAGAACTGATTTTATTTTTAATTTCTGAAGCATGACATGTCTGTATTTTGCACATTTTTAATATTTTAGTCTGCAAGAATAAAGACTTCAAGTTGGAGAGAGGACAACAAAAGGGACACACATGCACTGAATGTAAAACAGCCATGTAATCTGAAAGGATCAAAGATTTCCCACCATGAGACTATCGTAAAAAAGCAAATACTGAACACAAAGACCAAAATATACTTGTGGAACATCTTTTCTTTCCCTCTTTCAGCCTCTACTTCTCCCTCCCTCAACTTTCATTGCACAGTTTACGCATCCATTAACCAGCCTTAAACCTCCATTTTGGCACCTTTTTGATCACCTGCAGATGACATCGCAAACCCTGATCCTGGACAGAGTGAGCTTTATGTTAATACCAAAAAACTTCACAGTGATGCCTACAAATTACTGAGGAACAGTTAATAGGTCCAAGACCACTCTTTACTTAGCTTTGGACTCACTTAGCTTCCAACTAACAAATAAAAATACTTTACAGTTGATGGCATAAAGACGCAAACATGTTTCTCCTAACAAGAGATCATTTTCTCTTCTTTTATTTTACTGTGTTAGAGATAGCTAACCTAATTGTTTGCTTCCCTACTATATTTTACTTTTCTAATGTTGTTCTTTGACAACCACTGCTACAAAACATAGGACCTTCATAACCTAGTTTTTAAGTCTAGGATACTATATATAAGCATATGAGAAAAAAAGAAGTCATATACTAATATGCAGTTCAGCATCATTTTTAAGAATAAGATGTTGGAAAGAATTAAAACAAAACTCAATCCAAATAAACATTTTAATCCAAGCAAAAATCTTTTCTGCAGCACTGTTTAAGTTCTCCAAAAATTCAAGACAACATATATTTAGAAAGGTTAGTATCCTGCTGATTGGGATCTTTAGACTTCCCTTAGCAGTAAAGGTACTGAACAACATTTTTAATTAAGTAAGAATAAAATATATTACAACACTGAATCTTGGAAATATAAAAGAGAACACTCTCTGCCCCCTATTAAATAATATCTGATCTTGAATATGATTTTCTACTTTTGTCTTCTTTACATGTCCTAAAAGAGCCAGTATTTGAAAAAAATTACTACAGCTAACTATAGAAACATATGTGAGCCCATCACACACACAAGGCGAAAGAAAAAAATTTTAAAAAATTTAAAAAAAAAAATTTAAAAAAGGGTGTTCTGTCTTTTGCTCACAATTACAAAATGAGCAATAAAAATCTACTTTGAAAGTTGTTTCTGTAATTAGCTTTAATGGTATGATGTCATCACCAACTAAGACAACAATTATGAAAACACAGCTCGTATTTAATACCAATGAATGATGTTGACAGTGTTTGCATAGACAGCAATGGAAAATAGGCAAAGATCTTATTTTTTAATAACCAGTATGGCTTGTCATGGGTGCCCAGATGGAAATTACTTCCTAATTTTTATTTTCTTGATAATTTAGAATTTCGGAGTTTTCAGATGGATAATCTTTTTATAAAGGGGTCTTCACACAAACACTTCACATATCTTCAATGACTTTGTTTATGAGAGTCTTGCGGCTGGAATCAGTCTGCCTGCGTATTTGACTAAATTTGCAGATGTAGGCATCTAATTAACTGTAGTGTTTACCAGACATTTATATAGCCAAATCCTCCTCAGAAAACTAACAAATACTAACATAGGCTTTACTTTGGCACAGAACACAGCATTACTTTGTATTTTTCAAGGCACAGCTCGTCTGTGAAACAGAATCCTCTCTATTAAGAACAAAGTTTCCTCCAGTGAGACTAGGTCCCTCTGGGATGCAGAGCCATGGGCTCTGCAATCCAGTTGCCTTTGGATCAATTGGTTCACCTTGTCTCAGACACACTGTGTAGCAGCAGGAAAGCCTTGACACTGGTGAGTAAAATAAATGTGCTGGTGTGGAGCCAATTGTCTGATGAAATCAGGTGAGCTATTCCATGCTTATAAAGTAGAAGGCAATATTCATGAAGGAAGGGTAGATGGACAATGTGCTTCATGGCCCTTTTGCTACCACACCACACTGCTTTTGACTATGGGAAATTAGAATTAGCCAAAATAGTATTTAATATTAAACCTACTCACTCTGACATCCTGGCAAGAAAAAAAAAAAGCTATCCAGGTATCCAAATTCTTCAAAAACTTTCATGAGTAAAGCTTTGTTAATTTTCATGATTCACTGAAGAGGTGATAGGACTTATGAACAAAGTGATTCAAATTCATATTGTGCTACTTTTGTGCTATTAGGTGAATAAATAAATACACTGCATAATATGTTCTCCTTCTTTGATGAAAGGCCCTACATAGAATGTCTATTTAGTTTTAAATGCACACAGCATCTGACTTTTAGAGAGATACCAACAAAGCTGAAAAATATGGAATGTTACTAGCTTGTTGGAAATAACTCACTTTTCCTTTTAAAGAAGCAGAATGAAAAAGGGAGTTCAGCCATGCCTGGTTGTCCTGCTGGTGTGGTGTCCACAGTACTATGGGACCTTGGCTATGGAACCTTGGAAGTGATCCTGGATCCCAATAAGCCAAACAAGGACAGAGAATATATCCTTTCTTCCCTTTCTTCTCAGAATGCAGGAATTTGAGTCAGTCTCATTTTGTTTGCAAAATACACAGTTTGCAGTACAAAAACACTACAATATTGTGTCAAGAACTGTATGTGTGGAGACTCACAGGGAAAAGACCTAGGTGATTTCCTCTCCTCAGGAAGCATAATACAGTCATTTGAAAGTAACAGCTCTGTAAAATGGGAGAGGCCTTAAACATCAGTGAAAAGCAGGGCTTCCTTGTTATTCTTGACCTTTGAGTGATCTTTAGTGCCACAAAACTAAAAATAAAAGACCACATTAAAAACTACCACAGCTGTGACACACAGAAAATTGAGTTTTGTTTGTTTATTCAACAACTAGATCTCAGAATCAGCAGCAAAAGCAAAGTAACTCAATGAAATAATGGAATGCAAACAGTTCCTCTGAAAAAAAAGTTGTTCTGTGAGAAGAACAAATCAATTTATCAAACGAGAAATAAGAATGTTCTTCAGAAAACAATTACAGATCTTTTACTAACAATAGTGAACCATGGAAATAAAGGAACATTCAACTTGTGAAGACATTAAGACAAGAAATTGCATCAATAGATAGATCCCTCCCCTGGGTTTCCATACAGCCCTCTGAGTTCATCAATTATCAGCAGCTAATTGAGACTCGTATCATGCTGTAGCTGACAGAAGTCTGTAACAGTTCCATCAAACCTCTCTCCTGACGCTGGAGCCCAGATGATCCCCTGTAACTATTCATGTTGCCTTGGAAAAGTGTTGTTTTAGAAAGGACATAGCACTTACCACAATGGCAGTTATGTGTTCCCGATCTATATGTTGTTAAGATACTCAGTCTAGTTAAAATACTTATCTTCAAATCTGCAATACTTTTAGATTTGAGTGCATGCAAACTAAAGTAAATGAGCATTAAAAGAAGCAAATAAGAATAATAATTTTCCAGGTCACAGGCCCTTTAACAGTGAACTATCACAGCCTCTTGTCTCAGCAAATACCTTGGCTCATGTCCCTTGCTACAGAAGGAAGCTGGCTGGGCAAAGCACAAAGATGAACCAGGAGATGGTAAACTACCTCAGTGAAATTGAAAATAACATTCATTGCCAAACTAAAAATCAGCAACCGTTCACAAAGCTGTTCTAGATAAATGTTCAGAAAGTGCTGCAGATTTGAGCAACTTCGCATAAAGTTGTGAAAAGAGGACAGTTCACTCCGTTAATGTATTTCAAAGTATACTGGGTTTAATTGAAAAAAAAATTATTTCAGGTTATATTACTTTGATTACTTTGCTAGAACATTTTTCTAATATTCTAAGTCTCATTGTGAATTAATTCACAATTTATGAATCTGTTATTTCAGCATTGGCCTTTGTGTTAAATATGCCTTTCCTGCTATTGTGTTTCCTTTCCTCTTCGTCTCCAATTGTCATCCTTGAACTAGACCCTGAAATAGTAATCACAACTGAATCTCAGCTTTCATTTTCATGGGAAAAACAACTCTGTAGAAACTGCTCTTCTTAGCAGCTATTCTGTTTTCTTCTTCTTTACTGTAGACCTTAGGAGCTTCTGCTGCAGTATTTATTTTTTACTATGTCTTAGCAGTATCCATTTTTACCCTTTTATTGTAAAACTAATATTAATTTAACACAATCTCTTGGCATATATTGTACTTTGTGTCTTTTAGAACTCTCTTGGTGGCCCACATTTGACCTGCATTTGACTAAGACATCACAGTTCTTACTCTAAGCAGTTGCTTAATTTCAATTTTGTAGCAGACATTCTTGTTCATTACAAAGGCTTATAGACTATATTACTGAATATATTACTTTTATTGTATCAGTGTTTTATTGCATTATTATTTTAGTGCATCAATGTAGTTCATTAGTGTCATACCCTGGGTCTAAGCCACATGCTGCTCAGGTGGTTTATTTACACCCACGTCTTTGGTCCTTTGATACCTTGAATTGTGTAAAGATGGCACACAACAAGAGTCTTCCCCAGAGAATGTCTTTTAATTTAGTAAGAAAATAAACATTTGGCCAAAAGGTTTACAGGAACAACATACAACCAAGGAAAAGCATTACACTAGCAAATGCCAACTCCACACAATTTAGTGAAATATCATTCATCAGTTTTAAGTTACCCACAACAGAAAGAAAAGAGTAAAGAAGGGAAAGGATTAAGAGAGTGAAGAAAAAAGAAAACAGAGAAGAGAAAAATAGGTATCACCAAGAATCATATGCTGCCAGGTCTCAGGACAGAAGGCTGTAGAGGCTCTATGCACCTGCTTAAATGCTTTGGCTACTGTGGCCACTCCTCCCAGGCAGGACATCCGATTCACTAAACACTCACTGCCTTCTCAGCCAGAGTGAGAGATGCTGCAGCCAGTCAGAAGCTCCAGGGGTTGTGGTGTGGGTGGGTACTAGGAAAATGGACTTCCTTGATGGACAGGCAGCCACATGGCTCCTGGCCATGTGTTCTCTGTAGGCTCAGCCCTGTTGGCTGCAGACCATGTGGCTTCCAGCTTTGCCATGTCCCTTGTGTGGCCTGACCATGTACCTGCAAGCCTAGGCCTAGTCCTACCTCCCCCACCCCCCCCACCTCCCCCACCCCCAGACAGACAAAACAGTTGGTCCAATAAAATAATTAAAAATCTAGTGAGAGATGAATCCACCCTCTCACAATTAGTGCCATTCTGTTTTTTACAGGTTACAGACATTTAGAGTTAGTTGGCTCACTTAAGGTAGTTCGTTTTTTTCCCTCATGCATTAAGCTATTCTTCACCTCAAATTATATTTTGTACAGTTATTCTACTCCAAGAAGAAAATGCAGAGAGCTGCATCAAGAAAAGCCATTCATCAATGGTTAGATTTCTCTTCTAAGATATGAGAGACCAGGATTTACATTCATGTTCAGAGGTAAACAAAGCATTGGGATGTGATTGGTTTTTTTTTAAAGGGAATCTTTTTCTTCTGCTAATCATATTTGTGCTTACACAAGCACATATATAAAAATGTATACATTTACTTTTATATGTAAAATTAAATTTAGAATTTATTCATACTGAAGCTTGTCTGTTCTCTCAGTAAATCTGGAAATTCCTCCCACAATTTGTACTCCCATGAAAGTATATAAAAATGTTCCCCTTTACAGTTGTTACAGTAAAAACAACAATCTATGCTTCACGACAAATGTGTTACAGGTACCTTTTTGAACTAGCTTAAGGAAATCATCCTCTGAGAATGCAAAATAAAATCTAAGCAACTCAGACACCAAAAGGATTAATCCCAAACAACGATTTGCAAGTTGAGCAATTCAATTATTAACAGGGCCAGAAATTTGAATTGTAACAATTCTAACTATAGTGCCTCAATTTTCAGTCGTCTAGACATTATTCTAAGGCATCCTGGATCAATGTTACAGTCCATTTCTTTTACTTTTAGTTCATTAGACAAAAGGTCCAAGACATTATTTTAAAAAATGACCTCTTAATATTGTTTTATGATATCCTTTCCTTTAAACTCAATTATTGGAGCAAATAGGAGTGCAGCCTTCTGCTATGGAACAAGAATCTCCAGATAAAGGTCAGTTTGATGGAGGGAGGCAGATTATCTTTTAAATGGTTGCTACTGTTTCATCAATAAAGCCATGAAGCTGCATTAGGCTTTATAGCTGTCCTGAGCAAGAGTCTGACAGCAAGTTGGTCAGACTAATGTGCCTTGGTCTGTGGATAATCTAAGATGTAAAAAGACATTTTATCATCAGTCAATACATTCATGAAGGGCAGTCCACATAACTAGAGCTTTCAGGCAGTTTATAGTTTGGGATTTTCTTCTAATATATTATAGTTAGGAGATAAACATGCACAAAAGACCGTCTTTGAAAATCATGTTCCAAAAACACATAGCTTGACAAAAATCTTGAGAGCAGAAAAGTTTGATTAAAAGCGGGGAACAGAAATAAAAGGAGAAAAAAATGGATAGAAAGACTGGTTTTCATTAGACCTGGGAAAACGGTTTGGATTATTTTTTTTCAATGTTTTAAATAATTGGATTAAGGATTATTGGGCTATAATTTATCTGATTTACTGCTAGTTTGGAACTGGGAGCATGGAACATGCTCAACATTTTTCAGCCTGCCATTCCCTAACCACTGAGGGTACTTCACATGCCATCATTTAATCTAAATTTTAGCTGTTTGAATCTCTAAGGTTACATTTTAACATACATTCTTGTGCTTGAATTGTTCTTTTTCATTTATCAGTTATAGTTTTACCTCTCTCTAATTCTTGGCTGTGGCATGCTTTAAAATATCTACTCACTTTCCAATATTTACTGGAGAGGTTGTGCAGATTTCAATATCATGGGAGAAATAATTATTTTAGGGAGGGAGGGAAGCAGGCAGGCAGACAGGGGGGGAGAGAGAGAAGGAGGAAGGAAGGAAGGGAGAAGGGGAGGGAGGGTGAGAACCATAAGCCAAACCCAGAGCGCAAGACAAGTTTCATAGCATGACAGATATGCATTATGTTCTGATGATTTCCTACTTCATAAAAAACACTAAGAGAAAACAATGGAATATTCATTGCAGTGCTCTTACTCATGCACACTCTGAAGGCTTAGCAGACTTTCCTCTACATATTATAAAGGATTAAAAAAATAATTTAAAATCAGATTTGTTCTCTATTATGGATTTAAATCCTGTTTGGAATTTTCCCCCCCCATCCCAATTGCTCTGGTTTCAGGCACTTCATGTATTCTTTATCCCTTATCCCTGGGAACTGGATCCAGGGAGCCGGAGGTTCCATGCAGTCATAGCAGGGGCAGAAGCAAAGATAGTGGAGCATGAGGGGTGGCCACGCTGTCATGCACAGCTGGGCCAATCTGAAGCAAGAGGAGTGGGTGGGAAGACATTGTGGCAAAACAGGATATTAAAAAAAGCACCCACAAGGGGAGCCCCCCAGCTGTCTCTGGCTTGGGATTTTGGCGGCTGCTGCCTCGCGACTGAGCAGTGTGTCTCATTTCCGCTCTGCACGTCTCTCGAACCCATCCATTTTTGTCATATTGCTCCATGTTATGTTCTGCCTCCTGGCTGCCATCTCACATGGTTTTGCCATGGCTCCCAGCAGGTCCCAGTGCACTCTGTACCTCAGGTCAGCATGTGCCACCACTGGCATCTGTCCATTGCCCCTGGTATCACTGCCGGAGCCCACCTCAGACCCTGGGACAGACATCACCTGTCAAGAAGCTTCATTTCTCCTCCCTGAACCTCAGGGGATGGTGAGAGAGCCTCCCCTGCGTTGCCTGCAGAAGGGCTCTGGATGACTCTGCCATTGTCATGGCCACCATTGTCGTGGCCACAGGACCTCTCGCTGGATCACAGATTCCCCCTTTGTCTCCCAAGACTGTGCTGGAGCCTCCTGCTGCCAGAGTTATAACTGCCCCAAATGGAAGAGGGGCTGTCTACAAGTTTCCAATTGTTCTTGAGTTATTGCTCTGGGTTCTGTGTTTTATCACATAGACATATATATTTAATAAAAGTGCAATTCTTTCTTTTTTCTGTATTTTGCGGAGAGTCTCTTGATTCCATATTTAAATTGTACAACTGTTTTAAAACCTAGACATTCTCCCATTCAAATTGAAGGTTAGCAGTAAAGGAGACTCACACAAAGCCATAGGTATGTATCATAGCCTCTTCACTTAAATATCAAGAATCTCATGATACTAAAGGATCAGTGTGGGAGATAAAAGATTTGGATATTCAATGTATTGTCATGACACTGTAAATAAATACCAGCTTTTCCAAGAATTTAACTCCAGACATCTCAGGAAGCAAGTCTGTGTCTTGCCTGATATAAGTCAGCAGTAGCTTATCACTGACTTCTGAATGATATCTCACAAATGTGAGATCATTTCTAAATCAGTAATCACCATACAATTTGATTAGTTAGCATTCTATATATTTTTGTGTCTTATCACATAAAATACATTTCTTGAATGTGGCCATTGCGATCTATGGCTCTTGGGCCATGATTGTAAATCATTTGGAGACCATTTTCTCTATGCTTTACAGTTGAGAAAGTTTTAAAAAATGCTAAATTCTCAATCATATCTAAATGCCATTTATTTATCTTTGAATTCATATTAAACCCCTTTTTTAAAAAAAATCTCATCCTTTATTTTGGGGTTTTTACATTTCTTTTAATATCTTAGATAATTGTTTCCGAGGATTAATCACTGCACAGGGATCCCTTCCAAAAATCACTGTATTGTTCATTGTATTTCTGTGTCAAATGTTAATGTCAAATCTTTATGGTTTCTACTTTGATTTCACTTATTTTGTTGTTGAGGTTTGTGTGGGGTTTTTGGTGTTTGTTGTTTTTGTTTTTTTAATTATTAAAAGAGTGGACCTTCCACTTTTTTTTCATTTTTACAATTTTGTCAAATTAGCACAGGTCAGAGCATCTCTGTCCTATGTTCTAATTCAAATGCCTTTTGCCACATACATAACCGCAACAAAATCCTTTCAGTGCTGAGTACCTAGATATTTTTATCACAGGGTTCACTTGTGAGATGACTCCTCTTTATACATCATGGCATTCAAACATCTTTGTGTGCTTTTTTACTTTTCACACGGTCTATCTTGAACAGCTGTTCAGGGTCTGCTGCAGTTGCATGAAAATGCAAAGAGAAAGGTCATTATTGATACTGAAATTGAAGGTGAAAGATGTACAGAAATCCACTGTGCTTTATGTCTAATGGTGTTAAAATACATCTTGAGGACACCCGGTACTACACCAGCTTGGCAATATTTATACTTCTAGAAAAGACCATGAAGAAAAATATTTCAGAGTCAATTATGATTTACTCAGCTGTTGCTTAATTCTACCTTAAAAAAAGAGCAAACTTGCTTAAATGATCTTGGCAATAACTGTGCCTACATTTTAACCTACCAAAGCATCTCAAATAACTCTCAGAGGCTAAGCAATCTCCATTGCCACTGGACAGTACAGACACTGCTTTTCTCTGGGATGAAAGATGTGCCCTTTCTTTGGTGTCTTTGAGCAACTTAAAACCAGCTTAGTGAATGGGAAGATGGAAAGACTCCATTTTCAGGAATAATGAATCAGAAGAGAAAAAAAACATTTTGAGTTTTATTCTTTATTCTCAGCATTTTTTCATCCTCTTCAATGGCCTTTAATCTCAGTGGAGAAGAGCAAAGTAAGACGTCTTCCCAGCACTGTCAAAGAATTGGACTACCATGAGAATGCAAGGAAAACAAAACAAAACTAGTGTAGAGATTTGTAATTCAGGATCTCTACAAGGCCATTTTTAGGATATAAGGATAAGAAAAGACTTCTGCATTGGGGCAACACAATGGTGTTGCTGTGTGTTCCTAAGCATACCAGAGTTTGTACATCAATATTCAAAAAATGAGTACTGGATATTATTGATGGGCAGGAGGAAACAGATTTTTTTTGTCAGCTTCCTTTCCATAAAAATGTAAGGAGGAGTAGCTAAAGAGAAATCAAGTGATGCCCAAGAGCAATGGTGCCTCCTTGAGGAACATATTGCACTGCATGAGAGTACTAATAAGTCAAAGGCAAGGGAATAGGTAGCAAATTGTGGCAAAAGCAGGTAAGGACCCGGTTTCATTTTTTACGCCTATCACAGTTTTGATGCGTGTACTGCACTGGGCTGGCAACCACCACAGTCAACAGTTTCACAAACTCACCAAGAACCTGTGTTCAGCTTGATAAATACATGATGTTTTCATTTAAACATTTTTCTCTTTTTAAGATTTTCTGAATTCATTGACGTCGGCTGATGACCTTTTCTTGTTTTGATTTTTCCTGCTGATGGCAAGTTCCATTATTCTGAAAAGCAGGTGCCAAGTTTTTAATCTTTTTTACTCCTAGCATCAGTGAGACTTTTTAGGATAACAAAAAAAATCTGTTAACATATATACGCATCCATGTGTATAAATGTTTGCAATATCAATGTCCAAATATGAAAGAAAAGGATGCATATCAATCTTCTATCTATTGACTTCTAGTGCCTTCTGGGATACCACACCTGGCCTGCAGTGTGGTTCCATAAGAGCCTAATCTTCTTGTGGTCATATCTGACAGCTCTGTGCTGTTATCTTGAGTATCCAAAGATGTTGTGTTGGCTTTGGCTGGGATAGTTATAAAATAACACTATAAATAATATAACACTATATAAAACTATAATATAGTGTGGATAATACCAAGATGTTTTTGTCATTGCTGAGCAATGCTTGAGTTTTCTCAAGAGTCTGATTTGTCTCCAATAATTAATAATTGTCTTGTTTCACTACTGATGAATTCCAATTTTAGTTCAGTGCAGTCATCCACAGAACATCCAAAACATGTTTTTATTTTGTTTTGTTTTGTTAAGCAAACAAACAGGAAAAAACAAAACAAAATGTTGTCTAGCAATAAGTCCCTTACAAAAAAACATTTTTATCATTGACATTTTTAAAGCTTCATTAAAAGTACCAGCTTTCAAATTTCTGGCCAGTTCTGCTGTACTAACAGCACAGTTACTCACACTCTGGCAGGAGCTAGATTAACATTGCTTCATATCCTTTCAGTTTACCTTTAAACATCAGCAGTTGCAGCCTTTGTGCCTTGATGGTTCATACCAGTTCATGTCTAATGATTTTTTACTGCCTCAGGCTTAAAATCTTCCCACACTGATAAATAATGCATTTCTTTTCATTTCATATTTTGGGTGCTGTAGATGATCATGAACCTCTTTGTAACAGAATTAGTTTGCTCTCCATGGACACAATTTCTATTGCAAAGATAAGTGAGATGCTGTCAGGTTAGAGAGAATAAAAGGAGGATACACACTCCTCCAGGCTGAGGAGCAGTATCAAAACAGAAGCTATCTAAATAAGACTTAGACTATGTAATGAGCTTCCCGAAGTTGGGCTTTCCTCAACCTTGGCTGCACTATCTTGGTTTGGACATTGGTTATTTCTGGATGTAAGGGTGTGTCCTAATGACAGATCCTAAGCAAGTAAGGTCTTTTGTAGATGATACATTAAAGCACAAACAACAGATGAACTTGAACTCCGAAAGAGAAAGATGGTCTCTAAAACCTTTGCATTTGTCTAACATCTCTGATACAACATGAAAGCTATACCAATTGCTTAATAACACAACAGAAAACCTTTCCATAAAGAGCAGAGCACGAACTATAGTTAGCTGATTCAGTTCCAAACTTACCATCCAGAACCTGTAAACCTTTATACATGTCTTAATGAAAGTGGTGATAACTCCATGTTTCAGAGTAACTTTGCATCAAATAATTGTAAAACTGAAATATATGCAGGCTACACAATCATAATAATGGCACAAAATAAGCTAAAGGTGAGCCAGGCAAAAGATACATCCTTACTCTATTGTGACAGGGAAGAAAGAGCCCTGATTTGCCACGTTCTCCTCATTGCCTTTGTATGTGCAGGAAAAATAATTGCTACTGAAGATGCACTCCGTATTTAAATGGACTTACTCTTTGGTTTTCTGAAGGAAAGGGGGAAGATTAAGAAAGATCAGTTATTTTTCAGCTTTGCAAAATTACCATTACTATTCCTTCATTTTGTTTTCATATCAAGATTACAATGACTTTTGCTTTCTGCTTGACCCTAATGTCATTTGACAACTCCTCATCTTTCTTATAGTACTTTCTTATAGTACTTTACTATATAATGTATGGAGAGCTATGTCCTAAGAAGATGTGGACTGCCTTTGTTCAATATACCAGATTTTTCACATAGGGAAGATTAATGATTTTTTTTCCACCCTGCCTTGTTATACACTGAAAAATAGAATGTGAAACATTAAACAACGCTGGTCTCTAGTACAGTGAGTCTGTGAGAATAAAGTTTTTTGTTATCACTCTATACAATGGATATAGCTTTCTAAATTAAAAGCATTACCACTGGTTTTCAAATGGTTATTTCAGAAAATACTGTCAAGCTGTCAAGTGGTCATCAAAAATAGACCTGAAAGAGAATAGTGTATTTATAGGTTGGAAGTTCAGCTCCTACCTAAGCAGGAGATAACAAAGACCCAGGTCCAAATGATTATTTGTACATGTACATTGAGTTTTGACAGAATCTTAACACTAAATTTGAATTTTCAGTGCTCAAAACTGCCATAAATCTGGTATCTTTAGTCAGTGGAACCACCATAGCTGAAGTTCCCAGGTCACCCAAGTTTTGCACATTTTTGTGTCAAAAATGTAGACATATTGGTACCTTTTCAAGCCCTCTGTCTCATCAAGAACCAAGGCGTTCTTCACAATATTTCCACGAGGGTCAGGTTGAAGACAGCACTCTTGGGCAACATCTCAGGAGACAATTGCAATATAGAGCAGCATCTTTCTTTCACTGCAGCACTTCACAGATTGACAGGAATGCCATAAGGAAGATCAGCATTCAGCTGTGTTCTCAGCTTCAAGGTGATTGTCATTGCTGACTCTCATTGCTAGGCAGACAGCTTAATGATGCATTTATGTGAGAGTATGTGGAGTGGGAAATTCTTCTATATATATGTCTTTGAATATATAGCATATATCAGGTCATCACTAAATAAAATACTTGACTGTTGCAGTTTGTGGAGGGTTGGGAGGGGGTTGCTGGGTCCTCTGGAGGGAGGGTACTGGGGGGTCTTGGAGGGAGGGGGGAGGAAAGGGGTGTTTCATTTTAAACTGTTCGCTGGGTCTCTGTTCTGTTATAAATCCTGTTTTTTTCCCTTAA
>VXBA01005913.1:181929-203389 GCA_013399895.1 Serilophus lunatus | reverse complement strand
GGGGGGGGAACTGAGGCAGGGACTCACCGAAACGTGGACAGGTGGCCCGGTGGAGACGCGCGTGGGCGGCTCGTCCCCTTTCCCCGGTTTGTGGCGGTGGAGACACAGATCAGCAGCGATTGCCGGCAGGCACGGCACAGAGTCCGGCAGCTTTCCCCGAGTTTTTCGGCACAGAGGAGTGGAGCCTGACTCCGGTTGGCTGCCGGCAAGCAGCGGCAGCACCGGGGAAGGGACAGGAGCAGAGTGGGTGGCTGGCTGCAAGCGCCAGTCGCGGCTCTGGGCTCAGATCGGGGCCACTGCGGTTGCTGCTTCAGCTGCTGCTGCATGCATGCCTTCCCTCCCTGGCAGCGGCTGCCGGCACTGTCCACGCCCATGGCCAGTGCCTGTGCTGCGGCAGTTCCCATCAGCGCCGCTCCCTGTTCCCCTGGGTGGCAGCTGATCTCGGTCTGGCATGGCAATCTCAAGAGTGCCCCATCAGCCGCGGACGGCGGCAAGCAGCGGCTGTGCCGACTCGCACCACCATGAGGGAGCCCCGCAGGGAGTCCCACGGCCCTGGGGGGCACTCCGGCATCCACGGTGGGCGTGGCAGCCGCTCCAGGGGGGCATGGGCGGCTCCATGGGCCCAAAACCATGGGCGCAGACGGGCAGTGGCCGCTCTGGGGGTGCCGCAGTCGGCCCGCAGCTGGTAAAAACATGGCACCGGTTTTTGGCAGGAACTGCCATTTTGCTGGAGCCAAAGATCTCGGACAGAGGGGTGGAGCCCGGACCGCTGGCCAATCTGAAGAGGCGAAGCCAGGAAGAAGGTGGCGAGATTCGCGTGGGACTTGGAGAACTTAAAAAGCCTGTAAACGGAAGCCCTCCCTCTCTTCGGCTTCCTGCGAGCTGGGGAGCAGCAGCACGGCCCCTCTTCTCCTGACTTCCAGGACCCACGCCTTGACTCTGCCCACCTCCATCAGTACCAGAGCCAAGCCAATACTATTGCAAGTGGAAAGCTTCCCCAAATAGCGTCCCTGGGTTGGGGGTGTGCTTTTCACTGTGTTGTGTCTTTGCAGAGACTTCAAGGGTTGGGAGTGACTACCACCAGAGAGAGAGAGAGGAGAAAAGCGGCTTTCGCTTCCCCCTGCTTTTCCTTGGCCAGCCTGCCTGGCCTTTGAAAAGCAGGTTTTTTATTCCCTTTTTCCTTTTTGCGTGCCTTTGTCGGGTGTAATTTTTGTGTTAAGTCTGGGACTCCCATAAATTGTTTTCTTTCCTTGGTTGAGTCTCAGATGAATAAACTGTTTTCCCTGTTTTTCAAATTCTGTTCAGTCTTCTTGTCACTGTTGAGCGCGTCTCTAGTGAAAACAGTGGTCTTAAACAACCACACAGTCCCAAGTTTTGTGTGACAGAGGTTTGAGGTGAGTATTTGCTCCAATTTGGAATAATCCATAGAGCACTCTTTGTTGCATTTTCATTGAAGATGGGGCTCAGTCAGACGTCAACTGTGAGCAAAGAAAACCCCAGACTCTACTGGATGTGCAAGAAATGGAGGTGGACTCATTCTCTTCCACTCTGTATGAAAACAGAACTACTGTCCCTCCTCTAGGTATACTGGATTTTGGAGTTGAATGGGGTTTTTTAGAACTAACAAGATCAGGCCCATAGGTGGTCTGTACACCTGACAGTGGATAGGACTGATATCTACCCCTACTCCCCAAGGTAGCTGCTGGTTGATTTAGCATCTCCCTCCTGAGCTTTCTGGAATCCCTGCAGAGTTGTGTCCCTGGACTGCTTTACCAGGGAGATGGTGATGAATAAGGACAGTTCATTTCACTGAAGGAGCCTAGGTCCCTTCCAGCACATGATGCAGAGGCAGTGTTTTCACTGTATTGTTGATATAGGTCAGAAAGCTGTTTAACATCACATCCCCAGTGAGAGAAAGGCCACCTGTGGCTTCTGAAAAGCGAAGTACCAAGCCTTGATTTTACAGGCTTAAGCGGAGACATCCCACATCTGTCCACTCACAAAAGCAGACCCCTGAGAGAGAGAGGCCTCAGGAGAAAACAGGATGATTGACATGCAGTTTGACACTTTATTTAATTTCTAACTGTTTTACGAACAACTGTATGAAACTGATGATTACACTAGTTTCAAAAAGATTATTAATGTAATTATACTGACTAGGGAATTAATTAATCACTGACATTTGTTAAAAGAAAGTCATTGAAATTCTATTACTTCATTATTAGCATAATGAAGAGATTGTGTTTGCCCTCTCTGGCAATCAATCATGCATCTGGGATCACTCCAGTGTCAAGGAACTAAACATAAACCCAGAAAGTATTTGATTTTGAAAGTGGGTGATTCTGCTTGTTTGATGGGTGCCACATATGGTTTTTCAACAGTTGAGTATTTATTTATGTCTTTCAGATGGTAACTGTTAAAAGTCAAAGAACACAGATGTCAAAGCAAAATTACTTACTTACATTAAGGGAGTAATTTGAACTAGAAATATATAGGGTAAAACTAGCAACTTCTTCCATGACTTTTTATCAGTAGATCTCAGTACGCTTTATAACATAGATCAGTATCATCCCTGTTTATCAGTGGCAAAAGTGGCAAGAGAAATGAAATTATGTTGCCTAGGATAAATAACAAAGCCAAGACCAGAAGTCAGCACCTCTGAGTTCACTGCTCTGTCATCTAAGTAAACAGAATTCATTAAATTGGTCCTGACTTTAATGTCATTTTCAAAATTAAGGGGTGAATTCAACTCATTCGTTACTGAAGCAAAAAGTATTATGTATCACAGCATACAGTAACATAAGCATTGAAATCCGTAAATCATGAACATGCTGCTTGACTGCTGGCAAAGCTAAATACCTGTAGTGAGAAATGAGGCAGAATCAGCAGGGTTCATTTGTTCTCTTGCTGTCTGGATGCAGACAGTTACCATCCATTGCTACCTCTCTACTTGAATCATAATGCCATATGTACTTAAGGCATAGCCAGTAAGCAAGTCCTACAGCTTGAGATCAGGAGTTGTTTCATCTGCTGCATGGCAAAGAGCCAGTTGAGCCTGTTGATCAACATTCTCTGAACATCCAATTGAAACTTTTCCAAATATCAAGGTTTCAGCAGTGCCTTATAATTTCTCACGTAGCAGTAAAATATGCTTTTCTGGACACATGGAAAATCACTGAAAACTTGAAGAGAAATAACAGCTGGAGCTCCTCGACTAGGAGTATCTGGCTAAGTGTGACCACTTGTGATAATTATAGTGCTGTTGAATCCTTTTCAATCTGTAGTGTCATGATGGCAGTAACGATTTATAGTTTATATATCTTTTTGCTTCAACTGCTATATTGAGGTGCAATTCAGGTACTGGACAGGATAAAAAACCCTCAGTTTACCAGTAAAGGAGGATAAAACAAATGAAATTTTAGACCAGGACCAATTTTGGCTTGAAATAAGGTAATTTATGACTCAAAATGACTAAAAATTACAAACCCTCATATTTCTTTTAGGGCATAGAGTAACCAGCTTGTACTACTGATGGGGTCCACAGGATTGAAAAAGTAAGTTTAAACATATACATGTGTGTAGACACGCATTCTATGTAAGATATGAAGTCTGCAGAAAGAAAAAGCACTGCTCCATCATTAAGAGGCATTTTGTTTGTTTCTTTCTGGGATATATTTGGATTTATACATATATATTTTTTCTTCTAAGACTTTTGCAAAGATTTCTGGCCTTTTTTAGATGTAGTAACAGTATAAATGCCTTTCTGGTTGACTTGGAACAAAATTCTCTTTTTTTCTCCTTTTATTTCCTATTTAAAAACAGGGGAAATAATACTGTCCTTGTTTGCAAAGCATGTGTACATCTGCTAAGGTACAAAGTATTTGTATCACTGGTATAAATACTTTGCCAACTCATACCTTTACCAGCCATTGCTGTCTCACACTGGCAGAAGCACATCACATCGTTCTAATGGTACTGCACACATGTATTCGCATGCCTGCATCAAAGTCTGCAGAAAGAGATTACGGTAATTGCATAGCTTAGCAGGAAAAGCTGGAATAAATCCTGTAGGATGGCCATGTAAGTACTCAGGGAGAAACAGAGCCCAGGCAGCAATCCTGGGGATTTCAAACTCCATTTCAGCAGCTCCTGGTAGTAAAGATCTTCAGACATCTTGCGTAGTTGTCAGAGCTGGGTCTCTCTGAGGAGAGGTTGCAGCTGCTAGACCACCCATAGAGGAGCACTGCCCTGGAGCAGGGCCTTGGCCAGCTGGACTAGCAGTGTGGGCAGCAGGTACAACAGCCACTGTGGCATGTCCCAGAGCAAGACTTGCAGTTCAGGGCAGACTGGCAAATTATGGCTGTCAGCAGGATGTTTGCTACTGCCGCGATACGCTGAATGCTTATCAGTCTTCAATTCTCTGCTGACTCTCATTGTGCTCATTCTGGCTCTTGGCATAACAGCTGATACATGTTGTCCCCTGTTTTTATGATCTTTTTGCCCTTCCTCTCCTATGAGCATAGGCAGGGCTTAACCCCAAACTGAGTTTTCCCAGCTTGCTTTAGCAGCATTTTGACTTTCACAGCTTCATGACAAACATAGGTCATTGAAGCCTGATAGTGAAGACGATTTTTTAATTCATTTTACTATTGCACAGTTCCATCAGGAAATATAGATCTGCATGGCAGAAGCAGATATAAGGAAAGGATAAGGTGGAGGCCTAGTACAAATTAATTATTGTGTTAGAGTAAATATTATTGAGGAGTTTCACATTAGGTTAAACCTTTCCTTTAAACTTTAACTTCACATTTCAATTTCAAGCCACATAAAATTATTTATATAATGTATTCAAAAGCAAATAAATGAAGAAATAAGATTTTGGAGGTCAGGTCAGTGCAATGAAAATGGGGAAAATAGTCTTTTCATATTTCAAACTTCTCACTGAAAATATATAATTTCCAACAGAGCCCAAGTTTTAGAGCTTTTATTTTTTACAAAATTAAGTACCACGTCTAAAAAAAAACCAAAATGGATTCCAAAAATCAGTGATCACCATAGTGATAAAAATGCAGGAGAAATGTTGCACACAACACAGGCCAAAGTTAACTACTCATTTATTAGAAACTAAGCGAAATTTCTTGTGGATATGCAGTGGTTACCCTGTGGTTATTATGACTGCAATCCAATATCCTTATTTAACCCCATCTACCCACTCCACTAAATGGTCAGTCATGGTAATATCTGTAATACAGATAAACTTAACTATGAAGACCAATGCTATTTTTGGAGGAGATTTTGAATCTGTGTCTGCAGAGGCTCAATGGTTCTCCTTGTCCTATAAATCATTGTTACAAATTTTACTTCATACACTTTTTAAATAAATACTTGTTTATGTACTCTTTTTATTTATTATTAGAGTTGTTGGTACTGGGCTTCATATTGCAGGATATCTATTTTAGAAAATCATTAAGAAGACACTGCTGCCATCAGGAATGGGTATGAGTTTTCTAGGCAAAATTCAGCTCCCTGATGGGTCCCCAACACCAGTCTTCAGTTCCTGTAGTTTGGCTGCTTTCTCACATAAGTCTCCTGAGCTACTGTGAAATGCAGTCATTTTCCCCTGAATCAGGCTCCAAAATCTGCTGGCTCCTCACACTGCTACCTGTTATATATGGCAGCTTCTCCCAACATGTTTGGCTGTTTTTTCATGTCCTGCTTACTTTGCTCAGCCTGTGGGGGAGGCCTGCAGCTCCCACATCCCGTCTCTGTTTGTGCATTATCCATACCAAGAGACACCATAGTCACCTGCCTTGCCAGCTGTCATTCACTCCCATGCTCACCAGCCATGTGAGGGACTCAGGCACTGGTTAACTTTTCAAGGTTGTTTTCTGCAGGGAACCCTTCCAAACTTTTAATTGGAAAACTTGATTCTCACATCCAATTTCCCAGAGATGCAGAAGCAGGATGAGAAGGAGGGATCAGAGCTTCACTAAATCTTTCTTCTTGCTTTTGACTGCTCATATTACTTTTATGCTTAATTCAATATTTATTTTTATTTATTCAGAAATAAGGAAATATTGTTGTCTTATATTCTGTATCATCAATCTTGAAATAATTTCAGGTCTTTCAGCTAGTGGCACTGAAACACCTCTAGTGAGAAGGTTAGTTAGGGTTGCCCTGAAATTTGGGAGCCTTTTTCTTCTCCAATCTTAGCAAGATGTTCAAACACCCAGCTTTGTAACGGGATATCACAATTTTATTTTTTTTAAAAAAAAAGGTTTTCTTTATTTCTGTGCTTGGTTTTCCCCTTTTGATAATTTTCCCTAAGATGATTCTGCATTATTTCTTGACATGTTATTGAATTTTTTCTAAAGCTTTATTTTCCTTTGTGAACAATCACAGAGTTTCAAATTCTCAAAGCCACTATTCTTTGCTTCCTTTAGCTTTTCTTTTTGTTTAGGGCTTGTTTATTCACACCTTTATAGAGTTTAAAAAAAAAAAAAAAAACAACAAAAAACTAGACCCTATGCCTTGCTCTAAAACTTGAGACAGCAATAGGTAATTTTGTATCAATGCTGCTATTTTCTTTCCTCTTAAAGTCTGAGCTTCTCTCTGGAAAAAAATTAAGCACCCACCCTGTGAAAGAATTTTTGAAAAATTAACATTTGCTTTATATATGATCCTTGGCCTTTTTCTGTGTATTCTGAAGGTTCATTTGTAAAGTCACTGTGTACCTCCAAGGCAATCTTGACTAAATGGGGCAGAATATTTTACTTTTAGAACTCTATTCTTTGATGTATCAGTGACATTTTGGCTTTGCTCATACAAAAAAACCCTGATATTCTAAGTCTGTAATTCAGAAAATTATCTGCTAAGGATCATTTTACCCATCTCTTAACTTCTTATCATAGCTATCTCTATTTTTCTCCTGTCTATAGCACAGTCATTGCTAGACAAATAAAAGCTACTTTGACTATTTTATACTGATAATTAAAAAAACCCAACCTTTTAGCTAGACTAAGTATACAGCTGATATTTTCCCTCATTTTCTTGTATCAGAAAGTGAAATGCTCAGCTCTTTCCAAGGTAGATATTCTTCCCCCAGAAACACTTAAATATCACAGAATTATAGAATTATTTAGGTCAAAAAAGACCTCTAAGATCATTGAGTCCAAGTGTTAACCCAGCACTGCCAAGACCACAACTAAAATCATGGCTCCAAATGCCACATCCATATGCCTTTTAAATACCTTTGGGGAAGAGGACTTGACCACTACCACTTCCCTGGGCAGTCTGTTCCAGCACTTAACCACTCTTTTTTGTGAAGAAATTTTTCCTAATATCCAATCTAAATTTCCCCTGGTACAGTTGAGGGCTATTTTCTCTTGTCATGCCACCTGTTATTTGGGAAAAAAGACCAACTCCAGCCTGGCTACAGCATCTATTCAGGTAGTTGTAGAGAGTGATAAGGTTCCCCTCAAGCCTCCTTTTCTCCAGGCTAAACCCCCTGAGCTCCTTCTGCCCCTCCTCACAAGTCTTATATTCCAGATCCTTCACCAGCTCTGCTGTCCTTCTCTGGATACACTCCTGCACCAAAGCGTTTTTCTCAAAATGAGTGGCCCAGAACTGGACACAGTACTTGAGGTGTGGGGTACAAGGCAGAATGCTGAGCACAGGGAGAAAACTACTGCGCTCTTCCTTCTGGTTACACTATTTCTGATACAAGCCAGGATGCCATTGGCATCCTTGGTCACACTGATCACCATCTTTCCACCAGGCAGCTTTCCAGGTCCTCTGCCCCGTGTGTGGTGCAATTTCTGGGATTATTGTTATCCAAATGCATGACCCGGCCCTTCATCTCGTTGAGTCTCATACAATTGTCTTCAGTGCCTTGATCCAGTCTGTCAAGATCCATCTTCAGAGCCTTCCTTTTCTCCAGTAGATCAACATCCCCACCCAACTTGCTGTCATCTGCAAACTGACTGAGGGTGCACTCAATCTCCTCATCCATAAAGATGCTATAAAGATCTGTAAAGATCCCCTCATAGATAAAGATGTTAAACAGGACTGGTCCCAACAGTGAGCCCTGGGGAACACCATTTCTCACTGACAGCCAGCTGGATGTAACTCCACTCACCACCACTCTCTGGGCTCAGACATTTATTTATCGAGTGAACAGTGCACTTGTCCAAGCCATGAGCTGCCAGTTTCTCCAGGCTTTATTATAATCTGGTATTAAAAAATGATGAGGAATTTCATGGCTGTGGGAGCAAGAGAACCAAATGGGTGTTTATGACCAACATACAGAAGTCGTTGAGGCATCTTTACTACATATATAATATTTTCAACTATTTTGGAAAAAATCACACCAAAACCTCATTTCTGTTTACCACAGCAGAAAAAGTTATCGTGACTTTTCTAAGAAAAATACATTTTCTAGGTTATTTTTATGAACTAACACAGAAAGGTGAGAAATACAACACAACAAAACCCTTAAGTAGTGATGTGCCTTGGCAAGGCTTGTGTGACATACTGCAATTATCTGTAAAGTTTCCATCAGTTGAACACAGATACACTTGGGACTTCTGACTCTTTGTCAGAGAGCTATGTTCAAGGGCTGGACTTTGGGTATTTGTAATGTTTTATCTGATTTGTCAGTTTCTGAAGAGGCAGGAGTCTCAAATCTCTATTATCCTGTCTGTTTGCCCTATTCAAAGAGACAAAGCTTCTTACAGCAAGAATCGTTCTGCCTTCTGTGAAGGATCCAGTATATTTTTGGATGTTATAGCAACTATAACATACCAGCCACTTAGAGGTATTATCTTCTCTTTAATTGCTTACCAATCTTTTAGAGCAATCATGTCTCTGAAGATTAATATCTGAAATTTAAATACTTCTCAGTACTTTTAGTCTGGACAATTGCTGGTGTTTTAGATTCTTCTGTTGCAAGTTTCTAGATTAGCACCTCTTCAGGCTCTATGCAATTACTTTATTTCCTTAAGTTATTATAGAAAGGGAATTCACAGGGATTTCAGGCTGGGAACAAATTGCTCTATAAAGGTAATTTCATATTTTCTTTTAATCCATGCTTCTTTTCTGGTTCCCAGCTATGGCTTTAAAAATAAGAACTAGCCTTCAGCTTGCAAGCTCCCCAGTAGTTTTTCAATGAAACCATAAGCCTTTTTTCTGTCATAAATCTGCTACTGAGGCACAACTCAAACACTGCCTTTTGCTGCATAAATGAAAAACAAGAATAGGAACTTGAATATTGATATGAAAAGGTTTTGTTTTGTAGATATTTTTCTCCCTAGCCCTATACGAATAAATAAACCAGAACTAAAAAAAATCTTTTTAAAAAATTATTTTGTTGCCTGGTAAAGGTTTGTAGAGCACAAAAACCATATGAAATGTGGTCTTTTTTCTTTGTAGTATTTTGATCCCTATATATTTATAATTATAAATAAATATATGTATATAAATATAAATTATGTATATATATTTATAATTTATAGTTAATTTAGATTTTTAAGAGCCTTTTGGTCTTTATAGAATTTTCAGGGTACTGCACAGGTATTTTGCGGGTATTGTTTAACTGCTGGATAGACTAAAGAAAAGTTGGTAGATGTTGAAGATCAACAGGAGCTATATCAAGCATCTAAATTTTCAAGACCAAAATGTGTCCATGACAATTCAGGTATATTTCATGGACTCAGTTTTTTGTGGTTTGTTTTTTTGGTTTTTGTTAATAGATCCATTAATACATTATTTAAATTATAAAACTCTTATTTATATTCCTATTGATTTGACCTGTAATTGTCCCATCGGATTTAATGGCACAGTACAAGACTACACTTCCTTATCAGGAGTAAGTCCTCTGATACAACAACTTTTATAAATATGTGTAGGTCAAATCTGGCAGGCACAACACATGCAGATAACTAGGGTGACATATTTTCTTCATAAGGAAGCTGCATGATTTGCTGGATAGCAGAACATGTATGTACCTAGAGGTATCTAAAAGAAGCAGTGAATTGAACAATTTACTTCAGGAATTCAGTGTTCAGTAGCCAAAGATTTGAAATTATGATTTTTCTAAAAACACAAAAGCAATTTATTAAGAAAAACACAAACAATAAAACCTAAAAAAAAAAAACAACCAAGAAAACAAAATGAATAAAACAAACAAAAACCCCCAGAAAACAAACAAAAAAAAAAACACAAACACAACAGAAAACCCTAACACAAGCAGAACATACTTTGAGAAAGATACCCCTGGTACTTCATGCCAACATCAAAGACTAGTACTTCATAATTGCCATCAGTCTGCCATTGTCAGAGGTTAGGATGAAAACTCCCAGGGAAAAAAGTTCACCACAGGGAAAAGGAGGAACTCACTGTATTCTGTTCCCTGGTGCACCACATACTGGAAACCTTTGGAAAAAGTTAAAGGATGGGGTGAACAAGGCTCTCCTAAGTTGATCATAGTTTCTGATCCAGTATCAGAACTACAGCTTGGTCTCCAATAGTACAATTTACACAATAAATTGACTTTGTCAACTTAAGAAAATCCTGTTCTTCCCCTCTTTCTCCCAGCCTTTGATCTCTTGTCCTTATTTTCATTCAATAGTTTGTGTTGAACAGTGGTTTTGCAGATCATTCAGAAAACATCTGATTTTTAGAGGACTGGAAAAAATTAATTTATGAATCTTAATGTAACTTTTCAAATTCACAGACTAATTTGTGCTTGAAGGGATCCCCGGATTTCATCTGGTCTAATTCTCTGCTTATATAAATTAATCTGGCAGAATTCATTCTGCTACACACTATCTGGAGAGATGTTGTACTAAGTTGAGAGCTCCTGTCTCTTAGAACCATTTTCCCTGTCAAGTCCATGTGATGTGTCACCTTTCCTTGAAGAGACCATGCAGAAAGAACATGGATCTGAAATACATCCTACATGTTCAGAGTATTTCTTGTGTCTCCAAACTCAGAACTCTATGAGCAAATTTCATTCAAAGTTGGGTCTGAATGCTCTAGATAGATGATGAGATTGATTTCATCTCCACACCCCTTCAGCAACAGCTTGGTAGCAAGGCCAAGCCAGACTTTCATTAACATATCCCTTTTCCTTCTGAGCAGACTAGCCTATGCTTGTCCCCTGCCTATATATTTGAGGTGGTCTTTGTGAGCTTGTCAATGTAAATGAGGTACTTTTGATAGCATCTCATTAACACCTGCTGCCCTTCACTTAGAAATTGTGGCTATCAAAACAACATAGAAACACGCTTTCTCTGCTGTCCTGTACCCCTCATGCATCAGAGTAAAGCAAGTGCAATATGAAATCAAATGCTATCACTAGTTCAATGAAATATGAAGTCACTTGTTTCATCCCCTTAAACTCATGCAGGTATATTCCTTTGCTTCATCTTGCCATGTATCTTCTTGATTTATGGGGAGGATAATAACATAAGACTTTCACTAAAGATGTGCTTGCTGGACAAATTACTATCTCAAGACCATATTCTCATACTGTTTATGTAATAGAAATACAAAATGATGCTATGACTATAAGTAAGATTGAAATACATTACTTTTCCCCTCACTTTCTTCAGTGTATTTAACTCTTTAGAACCTTTTTTATAATACAGAATTAAAGAATCACTCTGTTGCATTCTTTTCCAGATCTCATACCATTACTTCGATTTTCATAGCAGCAGATGTTTTTTTCCTTTTGATCAGATTATCCAACGACTTGTCTATTCCAACAGGGAAGGAGATCCAGGATTAGCTGTCTGCAGCTGGGCTTTTCTTATCAATCTGTATGGAAAATCTGTACTCCCAAACACAGCAGTACATTGAGAGACATATGCACAAATGTAAATGAGAACTAAAAGTATGTTGCACTGAATAATAGCTTAAACGACAGTTTATTGTTTGCTGGTGTTAACTTGTGCAGAGTGTTTGTCTAGAGGATGAAGAAGTGTAGTGTTTTAGTGCCTTCTTGTGCTGATGCCTAGAAGTGCAGGTAAGTGAAACCTCAAGATGAATTTCATTTTGCTCAGACATAATGAAGGTTCACACTCCTGACGCATTTTTCAGCTCTTTGCTAATAATGCCCAATAGCAATCTAAAATTTCTCAGAGAGATTTTTTCTTCAGTGACAGAAAAGCATTTCAACTCAGTCAGCAGCTACTGTAATAGCCGTGACTCAAAAAACACAAACTAATCATATTAAAAATGTCTGTGCTAGAAAAAGGTGTTGCCTGGAAAGGTGTATCAGAATTGCTATTAGTCCCTCAGACCCCACAAATATCTTACTCAGACTTGTCCGCAAACAAAGTCAGTCATATAGAAAATTCTCTCTCTGTTGTGAGCTGGATATTCAGGTCAGTGATGTTCATTAGTAGAATTTAGGCAAACCTCATACTCATATAATCATGAGAGGGGAGAAAGTTGGAAGTGAGTTAGGACTAAGAAAAGGAGAGCTGAATTGAATGTACAATGTCATCTCATTGCTCCTAAATGCAAATGACAGCGCCATTTCTCCCAGTAGGCTCAGAATGCAGCACTTCATCCTCTCCTTTGGCCATAAGCACAGCAACTCCCAACCTAGTTCCCTGCTCGCAGAGCAAGAGCACAAATGGGCACAAGGGCAAAGTCCTTACATCTCCATCTTATTTTTACCTGTCCAGATAATTAGGAAATGCAGAGAAGTTAAAGTTTTATAGAATCATGCTTACTTTGCAATATTTCCTTTCCTCAAATCCCTATCTTCTAGGTAGCAATATCCAATCAGGTTTCACTCAAGCATATGGTCAAAAGGCTTAAAAAACAGAAGGCAAATAAGATAACCAAATCCACATTTTTAGGAATTAATTTTGACATTTTCAGGCTACACATCAAAAGTGTCTGAAAAAGTACTTTTCTTCCTTTCTTTCTTATTATGGAATTTTCCATTTTCTCACGAAATATGTTCCAGGGAGAAACAGTGGCGATAAGATAACATATCTTCCTGAGGTGTAAGTCTGCTACATACTGTATGAAATATGATGGTAAATATAATTGTTTAAAGTTATAGAAAACAATATACATGGAGAGTTTGGAAACATGAATCAAAGGCATGATCTGTTAATCTTTGATGCTTGCTCAAAGAAAATCCAAGAGGAAAATCCAGCTCATGAATCATTTTGAATGCAGTGGAATTTTGAAAAGTAGCTTGGTAACACTGATGTGTTGAAGATTGCTGTGACTCAATTATTTCTCAGGCCTATATTCCCAAGTAAGATGATAGCTGTCAGCCCTGAACATGTAACCCAAGAGCTAAAGATACAGTCTTGATTATTTCCCCGGGAGCAGTTGATAGAGGCTTTGGAAATATTTTTTCTGCTGAGTAATGAGACTGAATGGGTCCTACAGCTCAAGTTCCCTCCACACAGCCTTCCAGGACTACAAGAAGTAAAAAAGTAGGAACACAGGATGAAGCGGTCTGGGGGTGTGTGTGTGTGTGTTAAAATTATTTCCGTTAGCCAAGAAAACATTTTTCTCCTCATTAAAATCAATAAAGAGAATGAACTGCAGTTTTGTGTCATAAAATGAAAATATTTTAGAGTTACCAAAAATTACACTAAATTAAATATCCTGACATTTTCCTGCATATGAAATAGTAATTTGCTCATAGAGGATAGACATAAAAGACTTACTGTACATTCTCAGATCCAATTACTATTACGTTCTCTACCACCTTAGCCTGTATTTCAGATTATGATTATAAAACCCCTATTTTTAAAGGCTGCACTTATTTCATTGAGCATATTCTGTCACTAGTTTTCCATCAGGCCTCCAGCAAGCTAATCAATTAAGGCCTCTTTAGAAAAAAAAACCAACAGAAATCCCAATCCATTTGGGTTGCTGTGTGAAACAAAAATGTCATTACTGTGGGAGTGCCTTTGTCCAAAGACAGAAATATGCTTCAGTCTGGAGACAGCTTTCTGCAGGTCAAGGCATCAGCTGATGTCAGTTTGGAGGAAATTATTCTATTTTGCAGTAAAATGGAAAGAAGTCATGTCAGTACTCCTTCCAGAATAATTCTCCTCTTGTTCTGAATAAAGGCCTACCTACTAGCAATGCATTTCACTACTAATATTCTTAGCATTTTCTTCAGTTCTGTTTTCCAACATGATAACAAGCTTCCATGGAAGAAATTAATTTGCAGTTTTGATTCTAAACACATATTTAGACTACTTTCTAGGTAACATACATTCAGAACTTGTAATTTCAGATGCCTTTTTATACAGGATTATAGTAAAATTCAGAAGAAAAATAACATGTCTTCTGTTCTTTAGTATTGACCAAGATCATTCTTAGGAATTTCTGCAGTAGCTTATGTGCATATATATTTATATACAAGCCTAGATACGAGTACTCTGTTAAACCTCACATTCCAACCCAGTAGAGGGCAATGTAAGTATATGCTCCCAAGCCAATGTATTATGTAAAGCCAGAGATTTTCTACTTTACATTTGAGTTGCTAATTACTTAGAAAGAGCAAGTAATACTCTCCCTTCTATGAGAGAATAGCAGTCTATGGAGAAGAAAAGCATGCATTGTTCTCCCGGTGCATTGAACTAAGAACAATAAGCAATGGGTGGAAATTAGAGCCAAGTAAACCATTCTTAACCATAAGAGAAAGTCTTCTAATTACATCAAAAGAGATTTCCTGATTGTGAGATATTTTTCAAAAGTACAAAATAACCTCTACTTCTGCTTTTGGAAGAGGAATGCTGTTACTTAATAACTGTATAAATATTACATTATAGAAATGTTCCTATGCAGGTGAAGAAGAGTACCAGTTTCAGAAATGGCCTTTGCTCTATATGCACACTTAGATCAGTAGCGTCAGAGGTAAGTTTAGAGTTCCATTTGGCAATCAAGAAACTATCTCTAAGGAAAACAGAAAAGAACAGAACTAGGATATGCGTTAAAATGACTTTAGTAAAAGGTCTTATTCTTGTTCGATCATATTTCTGTAAGGTTCAAATTATATGTGATGGTTTGCTAAAAAATTTTAAAAGGAGACAAGAAAGAGAAACCCTTATTATCCTTTATTTAAAAAAAAGGCATTGTAAATACAGCATTTAGAATAATGTGCAGGCTACTGCTATCTCTTCAAAGTTTTTTGGTTGGCTAATATAAATGTATTATAAAACTCTACCTTCAGAACAGTAGTATGTCAGTTGCTATCACACAAATCCCTATGCCATTATAAAGTTGTAAGTCAATCTCTTCTCAACATGTCTCAAATCTCATTAAATCTCTGGAGATCTGAGAATGTACCTACCTTAAGAAATAATAAACTGCTAATAAAAAAAGAAAATTAAATAATACAGTCATTCACAATAATCTCAAGTAGCAGATTGATCATACATAGAATGATAGAATGGTATGGGTTGGAAGGGACCTTAAAGATCATCTAGTTCCAACCCCTCTGCCATGGGCAACTTCACCTCCCTTTAGACTATGTTGCACAAAGCACCATCCAACACAGCCTGGAACACTGCCAGGCATCTACAGCTTGTCTGCGCAACCTGTTGCTGTGCCTCACCATCTTCACAGGAAATAACTTCTTCCTAACATCTAATCTAAATCTACTGTCTTTCAGCATAAGGCCATTCCCCCTTGTCCTATTACTACAGTTCCTAATGACGAGTCTCTCTCTGGCTTCCTTCTAGGTCCCATTCAGATATCAGATGGCTGCTATGAGGTCTCCATGCAACCTTCTCCAGACTGAACAGCTCCAACTTACTCTGTCTGTCTTTTCAGGGGAGGTGCTCCAATCCTCTTATCTATTTTGAGGCCCTTCACTGGATTTGCTCCCACAGTTCTATGTCATTCTTATGTTGAGGACATCAGAACTGTATGCAGTATGCCAGATGGGATCTCCAGCTAGCAAAGTAGAAGGGTACAATCACCTTCCTTGTCCTGCTAGCCACTCCTCTTTCCATGCAGCCCAAGACACATTTGGCTTTCTGGTCTGCGAGTGCACATTGCCAGCTCATGTTGATTTTTTTGTTAGTCATCATCTCCAAGTTTTTCTCCACAGAAAACTCTCAGTAACTTCTCTGCTAATCTGTATTTGTCCCTAGGATTGCTCAGACTCAGATGCAGGACCTTGCACACCTGAAAAATAAAAAATTTGTATGGTGAAGAATGAGTTATTCTTAAAGATCCTCTGGAAGCATCACAATCAAACAAAATAAAAACTGCAAGGTGAAATAGTAATCAAAAGAGATATAAAACTGTATATGTTATACTTCAGTCATAAAATGAATCTACACTCTTACAGCAGAATTAGAAATAATAGATGTAAAATATATTTTGCATTTACACATGGGCAAAGTTCCTTCTTCTATTTTGTGTTCTTTTATGATTTTTGATATTCAGAGGCCAAAAACGCAGACACGGTGGCAAAACAGGAGGAAATTTGGGGTTCAAAATAAGAGAAGCTGAACAAGTGGATAGGAGAAAGCAAAGGGAAAACAAACAAAAAAAGGGAATAGCAGGATATGGAAAGAGCAGGAGAGTATCAGGGTGCCCTTTAATTCACAGCATTCTAGAAGGTGTTCAAGCCCCTGAGGGAAACAGTAAAAGTTATTCATTTTAACAGGTATAGCTTATTAATCTAGCCTTGGAAGAAAAATTGATTTTTCTTAAGGACGAAGGGAAAAGTGGTTTACAGAAACATATCTCCATGGAATACAATTCAAACTTGGAAATTATTGCTGCAGGCGATTCTATTGGAAAAGTGTGCTTGGTAGAAAACAATATTCTGTAAAAAAGATCAGTTTTGCAGCTTAGTCTGCTATAGATAACATTGCGATCATTACCCGTGTCTGTGTTCATAATTTGAAGTATACAGTAATCATCAGCTATATGGCATCATGTAAAACCATTATATACAAAATATTTATGTGCTTCTCTTTCCTTTTTTGGTGATCAGGGTCATATTTGCTTTCTTGCAATCCTCAGACACCTCTCCTGGTCACCACAATTTTGAAAAAGTGATTGTGAGCAGTGTCTACCAAGTCCCTCAGCATTCAAGGATGGACTTGTGGATATCAGGTTTTGCTTGGTGTTCTCTAACCCAATCCTCTTTAAACAACAGAAAGTCTTCCTTACAACATTTGTTTACCCTGGCCTTCTGGGTCAGAGATTCCTGAGAGCTGGTTCTTGTCAATGAAGACCGATGCAAAGAAGGCATTCAGTAACTCGGCCTTCTCTGAGTCCTTCATTGCAAGGTAACATCCCCTTTGTGTAGTAATGGCCCACATTGTCCTTGTTTTTCTTTTGTTATAGATACATTTGAAAAAGCCCTTCTAGTTTTCCTTGACAACCTTGGCCAGGTGTAATTCTAGATAGACCTTGTCTCATTTCTAGTTACTCTGACAACCTCTCTATATTCATTCCAAAGTGCCTGATTCTGATTCCATCTCCTGTGTGTTTTTTTTTCTTACACCCGAGGAATGGCAAAAGTTCTTTATTCATCCACACAAGTCTTTTGTCCCCTTTGCTGATTTCTTGCTTATGGGAATGCAATATTCTTGAGCCTGGAGGAAGTGATCCTTGGATATCAACCAGGTCTCTCAGACCTCTCTTTCCTGTAAGGCCTCTTCCCATAGGATTCTTCCAAGAAAATTAATTAAATAAAATTAAAATAAATTTAATTTAATTTATATCCAATTAAATGGAGATTAATCACTCTATTAAGATCACATCCTCCTCAGGCACTGAATTCACTTTGAAGCATTATATAATATATAATATTATGTACCTATATATTATACATATATAATTTTATGTATATAATATAATGTATATATTACATATAGTAGTTACATTTTGAGAGTGCTCCAGCGCTAGAATAGTGACATTTCATCTAGTGTATAAAAATCAGTGCAGGGAGATTCGGGTGTTGAGACTGAAGAAGCTACTTTGTGTATGTGCATGTGCATGTGTGCACCAGCCGCTGCTCAAGTTCTATGCAGAAAATAAGGTAAACTCGAATTTACTGTTTTTCTGGCAAGGATTGTTGCTTCTTGTTTTTCACCATGACTGTAAGAGTATGGTAATCTCGATTAGCATAGGGAAAGGTATATTGTGATATCTACAATTCATATAATCACAATGACAAACAAATGGATGACTTGTCCATCATGCTATGTCCTAATGCAGGTAGCAACTGAGGTATTCAACAGATACGGTTTTTTCAAAAGTTGATCCTGCTTTTGTCTGATTCTGAGTGCCTAAATGTGATCCTGCAGCATTTTGTTCTATCTGTGGGCACAACTATCTAATGATAATGATAATCAGACCTAATGCCCTTTCCACAGAGCCAGGTGAACTTGTCAGAACACTTAACTAGTCCGCTGAAGATATTGTCAGCTAATGCTTCTGAAAAGTACCTGATATTCTAAGCATTTTAGATGACCTCTATTCTATCCTCCTTTGAACACGGTGTCAACGTTTAATTATAAATGTAAAGGGACATAGAAAAGGGAGAGAGGGAGAAAATTGAAATTTAGCTCTTTTACAATTTGAATTTAGATCTATCAGCAGATCCTAACTGGCAATTTGTTAAAAAAAAATAATAAAATCAAAGACCTTGTTAAACAGAGTAACACTTGTAACCATGCCTCTGTTTCTCTCAGGAAAATCAGAAATGTTGTATTGACTGAAACACTTCACTTTTTCTTCGGGATAACACAGATAGGAATCTTCATTACTTTTTACTTAAGTAATCAAAGTTTATCGAGAACTACAAATTAAAAAAAAAGTCCTTTTTTAGGAATCTTTTAGGAATTTGATTTTGTTGTATGAAAGACAACAAAGCACGATGAGAACAGCAGCACAGAAGAGTGCACTGCACTGTCAGAAAAGGGGTTAATGTAAGTGTGGAATGACATCTAAAGTGGCCTCAGCTGAGTCTTCTTACTGATCCACTCAAAAAAGAAAATTAGCTTTAAATGGTTTTTGTTTTAATTTTTGGTCAGGTTTAGTTGTAGCTTTTCCTAGCATTTTAAGAGACTTATGCAATTAAAGTTTTTTTTTAAAAAACATACTTGCCTTCCTTGAAAGTATGCTGCTGTTGTTACTTGCAAGAACCTCTACACACTTAACTCCTCTTGAAAATCCCAGTGAGTACATATCTGCATATTTTCATATTCAGATACTTGTGTGAACTTGCATTGTAATTGAATTTCTTAAGCTGAAGAAAATTTCTTTCAAAAGGGTAGACTATAAGTACATAATGCTCAGCTTGAATAATTTATTATTTTTATTAGTTATGTAATTTGGATCGTCTTATTCTTTTCTGCCTTCTAACGTAAAGTGTACAAATTCCTGTGCAACTACTGCTGATTTAGAGGAAATCATGATCCTTAGATTTCATTGTGGAATACCAAGAGAGTTAAACACAGGTAACTTGTAAGTTCCCACAATAGTTTTTCACCTGATGTAAAATAAGACCTTTGTAAGTTCTGATCATTACAAATACTGATTCAGAAGCCAAGCGAGTACCTTGTACTTGCTGAATTAAGCTAATTTTCATGGTCTTAATAAGTAAGAGGTCCTATTAAAAAGATTTTTCCAGTATTTAAGAGTAACAGAAAGAAACCACATAAAGAGCACTTTGTAATCTTGATGCATTACTATAGGGTAACCTGGGCTGGGTTTCAAGAGCATCTTCATTGTATTTCCAGCTAACTGGTTTGCTGAGCATTACAAATGACAAACACTCTAGGAAATAGTTCTAATTTACACATTCATTTACTTAAACATACTCAGAAGTGATTGTGTCATAGTTGCTAAGAGACATTTATTAATGTCTCTTTTCAGTGTTGCCAAAAATGTGATGTACAGCAGATCCTAGCTGTCTCAAATTTGGCTAAAAAATTGTAGCTTTAGCCTTAAATATTTTAATTTTCAATTATAATATATTAGGAAGGCCTATGTTTCCGTGGCAATTGTAAATGCTTGTGAATATGGTGTGCTACACAGTCTATTGTTAAATTGTTTAAGAGTTTGGTTAAATACTTGATATCAGTTTTTACTTTTTTTCACATAAAATCTGATGTTTTGCATTTTAACAGATAAATTTTCACACATTTCTGTGACTGAATGTTTCATGTATTGAAATGTGCTGTCATTTCGATAATTCTGGTTTAATTCACTTCTTGTGACAATTAATTTCAGAAAGCAGCTTGAAAGAGATTACTTTCTGCTAAACAATTATTTTCGACAATTGTGAAATAAACTTATTCTTTATTCTTATAAAGAATTTCTCTGCGTGTGTGATGATAGCAATTAAGTCAATATGAGTCCCATGAGAAAAAAATAGTTTATGGTTCTGAAAGATAATGACCTGAAAGTCTGAAGAGAGATATTTCCCTTTTAGTATGTAGTTTTATTTATAATATCTTTGGAAAAGTAGACTTTAGAAGTTTTTAAAGAGCTGGCCTAGAACTCTGAAAATTATACATACTGATTTTTCAGGAGGTCTCAGAAGAAAAGCAAATTCCAAAGATTTTGAAGGAAAATAATGTTGTGCCAATAATTAGAAAGTATAAATAGAGATTATTTTATAGTGATACGTCTTTCAATCTGATTTTTTTCATGAAAATATAATGGAACAGTTCAAGTTGGACCTAGTTAATAAAAAAGGTCTGCAGATTAATCGATGTGGTTCATCTCAAAAAAAAAAACCAAACAAACGTACAAGCTTTTGTTATACCGGTAGATGGCAATGTAATATATTTCATTTTCTGCAAGACATTCTATTCATTTTATAATACTAAAGTAGGCTACAAAATAAACCCTACAAACATAAAGTAGGCTACAAAATAAACTCTACAAACATCAAATTCATTAAACTTGATGGACTTACTGCTACATTTTGAGATATATCAATAGGTAATTATCTCTGGAAATTTGTGTTTCCAGCAATATTTTGCAGAGACTAGATCTTGGTATTAAAAAATTAGCACCTTTATCTGTAAATTGGTAGCAAACACATAACTGTTAATAGAATTGTGCAAGTGTATGCAATGATTTAGAGAAGCCCCAACTAAAAGTGAGCTAGACAGTCTCCAAAATCTGCAAGTAAACTTGAAATACGCATTTAATGGAGACAAATGAGAATTCACCTATCTGACAATAAATCCATACTTTCAGTCATGACATTCTTAAGAAATTATGTGAGGTTCATAGAGGACAATTAAATAAACATGAGCCTTCAGAATAGCTGTCACCAGAAGGGTTAACACCCCATGTTACAGAAACTTGGTTCTATAAGCTCATCCTTTCTCATGCTAACATGAGAAACAGCTCAACTGATATTAGGACATCCAGTAAAAATAAAAAATGAAAAAAGGAATATGAAAAGGAAATGGATAAATTGGACTTATTC
>VXBA01005913.1:128618-176735 GCA_013399895.1 Serilophus lunatus | reverse complement strand
AAAAAAAAAAAAAAGGAAGTACACGCTAGGGACAGGAGCCACCACAGAATATCTTGAAAACTACAAAACTACACCTAAGCATACCCTATTTGCTCATCCATGAAGAGGATTTTTTTTTCTCTATGTTGACGAATGAGAAGTGTCAGGATGCCTCTAATAATACTGTAGTTAAAAGCCCCAATATATTTGCTCCATTTTGAGTCAACCTGTGCAATCAGTGCTGGTTGCTCTGACCAGCAGTATTTCTTTCAGTCTTTCTGCCTCAAGTATGACATCTGAATTTCAGAGAACATGCATAAGTTACAAAAGCGTCTGTCAGATTGGCCTCATCTTATGAGAATCCCAACATGCGCAAGCCTAGAACGCCTAAGCTGTACTCCCCAAATACAAAACTGAGTACTGGTAGCTCCCATTATGACTGTTGTTTCCACCACTGAATGGAATTAGCTGCACATTTTCAACAACAACAAAACCCCAAAAAACCTAAAACTGATTTCGAAGAAACTTTTATGAGGAGCCAGCATGTGAGATGCCAACATGCAGTGCTTTCAGTAGATTTTGCTCTTTTAGGAGAAAGCTCAGTGATGGGGTATGGGAGCCAGGAACACTCTGGAAGCTGCCTGAAGCTTCCAGGAGTGGAAAATTACAAGCCCCCTCCCCAGCAGAGAACAAAAGGATAATTGACAACCACAGCAACCAACCAGGCATCTGAGCCCATGTATGGTCAGAGCCAATGAGTGTGTAAGCTTTGTTTAAACCACTCAGTGATGACATTGTGCACGGGGTTCAAATTGTCTATATAAGACAGCTCTGAATAAACACAGGCCAGAGAATTAAGCCTTGAACCTGGTCACAACCGCAGGATAGTGTCCCTCAAATCCTTTCACACCAGGAACTCGAATCACCACACTGGGAGCGGAACCCAAAAATGAGGAAGGTCACTTTTGGCTTCTAAAAACCTCATGAGCTGCTGCAAAAAACAGTAGAGATTAAAATGTCTAGGAGTTCCCTGAAATATAGGAGATCAAGAAAAATTTGGAGAATATTTATGTCCTGAAGATCAACTCTCTCAAGAACGTACCACACAACAAAAGGTAAGCAGCAACATGGAGAAAAAAATGCTGAAACCAACCAAATAACCAAAAGAACCCTAAAACAAACAGATAAAAAACTCTAACAAAAAAAGCGCAATAAAAAACCAACATCCTTCTAAATAACACTAGGAGATGTAAAAAGCTAAAGCTTTATGCAGTAGGTCTGTCTTCCCCAAAGATGTTGTGATTTGTCACACACCTCCTCATTAAAGGACTCCAAAAGAATTTCTACCTGGAGGTGCTAGCCTAGTCTTCCTGCCTTCACCATAATGTATATGGCATGTTTTTTACTGCATCTGGTAATGGAATTGAATGGTTTAAGACATACGTGCTCTTTCTTGAGACTTTTTTGTGCTCACAGTCAGTCCTGCAGACCAAAGAGTGTAGGTGGTATGGGACTTCCTCAGCTTCTAACATAGTTCTGATTAATTTCTTCCCTAGTGTATATTTATGAAAAAGAGTAACATATAGGTCTGCTTTCCTACTTCAATCATTCTATTCAAGTCATTCCTTTGATCAACAACACAAATAACAGTACACTGTATATTGTACAGCAAATAAGTGAAGGGTGTGCTGGAGATTGATATCCAAAAGGCACATAAAAGATTTAGAGCACAGATCAAAGAGAAGAATGTTATTTTTTGGCTTGTCAGTGTTGTACTGTATTACTCCTCTATGTCTTTGGCTAATAAGAGTTCTGAAAAGAGGCAGACTCAAAGAGCTTCTGCAGGAAAACTTATTTTCTCTTTCTTATCAGTTTTATCTGTTGGCTTCTCAGAAAGGTATTATGGAAATATTTTATTGACTGTTTTCTAATCTGATAACAAAACAGCTGAAGAGGCATGAAAATATATATCTACACAAGGAATATCTAAAACTATCACTGTGCTTTGGGTCACATAACCTCATTTCTCAGCTCATTAAGTGCGTATATATTGCTCCCATTATCATGGTGCTCATATATGGCTTCAATTATCGTGCTCCCTCTGGTGAGACACAGAAGTTCTGCCATCCCCTTCACAGATGGAAAACCTGAGTATCTAAAGATTAAGATCAACACTGAGCTTCTTTTGCTCTATTCTCTCTGCAAGATATATTATGCCCTGCAAAGATCCCACATCAGCTCCCATTCTGCACTCCAAAAACTCACATGTTGCCAAGTCTGTTGCTACCACGTGCTTTGCTTGTCAGTTAGCAATTAGTCCTTTTTCAGTTCTTCTGAAAGCTAATAGCATAGCCCTACTGTTCAGTTCAGTTCCTTCCAAAGCATTTAAAGCCTTCATTTATGTGAATATTTGTAGTGAATGAGAGCATGGACTCTTGATGTGGTGCAAAAAGGGACAGTTTATTGCTATACTCTATCCTTTTTATACATCTAGAGGTTAACTTCTACACAATTAAGCAATTGTCGTAGCTCAGGAATTTCCAACCAACAGTCCAATCAGCTTGGTGCTTAGTTCAACGTGCGATCCTTCTTCCAATCAGCTCACTGGTCACACACCTGTTATATTCTGTTGCTTCTTTCTTGATAAGACATGTAGCTGTTTCTTGTAATTTCCCACCAGCTGCACCTTGTCATGAATTTCTACAAGTATTGAGTTTTTTTGAGGTTATTTTTAATTTATTATTATTATTATTATGGAGGGAATAAATTTACCATTGTTTTTCATTTTCCTTAATAATCACAGAATCCCAGAATGGGTAAGGTGATGTATTGAGTTTTCTCTGGCCAGATTTTGGTAGCTAGTGGAGAGCTTTTAGGGAGGCTTTTTTCAGAAGCTGCTGGAAACTTCCCCCATGTCCAGCAGAGCCAATGCCAGGCCAATCAGGAGTGATAGTGACACCTCTGTGATAACAGATTTAAGAAGGAAGAAAAGAATTTTAAGGGGTAGTTGAAGACAGGAGCCAGAGAAGAGCAGAGTGAGAACATGAGCAACAACGCAGACACAAAGATCAATAGAGAAGGAGGGAGAGGAGATGCTCCCGGTGCCGGAGCTGAGATCCACCTGCAGCCCATGGTGCAGACCATGGTGAAGCAGCTGTGCCCCTGCAGCCCATGGACGACCACAGGAGTGCAGAGGTTCCCCTGCAGCCCATGGAGGAGCCCACACCAGAGCAGATGGATGCTTGAAGGAGGCTGTGACTTCATGGGAGGCCCGTGGTGTAGCAGGGTTCTGGCAGGGACCTGCTGACCCAAGGAGAGAGGAGCCCATGCTGGAGCACTATTTTCCTGGTAGGACTTGTGGCCTAGAGCAGCCTGTGTCTGAAGGACTGCACCCCATGGAAAAGTGACTCACATGGGAGCAGTGTCTGAAAAACTTGCCTATGGGATGGTTTCACACTGGAGCAGTTCATGAAGGACTGTATCCTGTGAGCGGGATCCCATGGGAAACAGGGGAAGGACTCCTCTCTCTGAGCAGGAGCAGAAATAACAACTGAAAGTAACCCCCATTCCCCATCTCCCTGCACTGCTTGGTGGGATGAGGTAGAACTTGGAAGGAGGGGAGTGGGGGGAAGGTGTCTTTAAGATTTATTCTACTTCTCATTCTTAAGTAAAAAATTTAATTAATATCCCCACTTGGAGTCTGTTTTGCCTGTGACAGTGATCGATTAATGATCTCTTATGGTGCTTACCTCAACTCATGAAACCCTTTGTTTTATTTTCTCCTCAGTCTGTTTGCAGAGGGAAATGAGAGAGCGGCTTTGGTGGGTACCTGCCATCCAGCCAGTCAAACCACTACAGGTTGAAAGGAACCACAGTGGATCATCTGGTCCAATATTCCTGCTCAAGCAGGGTCATCCTAGAGCACATGGCACAGGATTGCATCCAAACAGTTCATGAATATCTCCACTGAAAGAAATTCTGCAACCTCTCTGGGCAACCTGTTCCAGTGCACGGCCAACAATGCAGTATGGAATTTCTTCTTTGTGTTCAGATGGAACTTCCTGTACATCAATTTCTACCCACTGCCTCTTTTCCAATTGCTTGGCACCACTCAGAAGAGCTTGGCTCCATCCCTTTGACACCTTCCCTTCAGATACTTATAAACATTGACGGTTTTCTGTCTCAGTTGTCTTTTCTCAACACAGAACAGGCCCAGCTCCCTCAGCTGAGGACGCTCTCTGTCCCTTCATCCAAATCATGATGAATAAGTCAAGCACTACTGGGTCCAGTATTGAACCTTGGGAGACAACTGTAATGGTAGGCCTCCAGCTAAATCCTGTGCCACTGATTGTGAACCTCTGGGATCTGCTGTGCTTCCTTTCTCAGGAATCCCATGCTTTCTTTCTCTTTTGTACATTTCAAAATTTACAGGCACAGATGGTCCACTCATATACATGAAACTAACCATATGAAATAGCCTATTTGCATAAAAGAAAGCATAAGCATAACTGTAGAATCACAGCTTAAGTGTGCACATCATAAATTCAGAGAGGGCTCTCCATGGCTTCTCCTGGGTAGCCATGTAAGTGGAAGTTATCACACTTCCCTTCCAGGCTTTTTAAGAGTGGTCTACATCCAAAAGCACACAGCTATTCAGTAAAAGAAATGCAGATACTTCTTCCTGTGCTTCTGTTTCTCAGATTGAGTTTTGTGAATGCTTACAGTGGAACAAGTAACTTATGCCAAGTCACAGTGGTTATTTGCATTGTGGTCATCAGGGTGCAAGGCAGGACGGGATGGTGACTCTCAGAATTAAATACTCTCTTTTGTAGAAGTACTCATCAGAGAATGAATAGCTAATTAGTAATTTGCTTTGGTGTTGTACGGTCAATGTGACTACACTTGGATTTGTTGTTTTATTCAGTTGGGAGGAATTAAACTAAAATAAAGTGCAAAAAAAAGCCTGGTCTGTTGTTTTTCTGTTTGGGTTTGTTTTTTTTTTCCTAATCCATTTCAAAGCCTTGAGCTCTTACACAGGGCCTTTTGGAACATCTGAATGCCTTTGTCTGGTTAGCTCTCAGAGAGTGATTTCATGGGAGTACCCTTTTTGCTGGAGTTCACAGAGACTATACATGCTGCTAGCAAGATATGTCCAAACTGGGCTTTGTATCCGCTGATGATTGAAGAGTAAATGCTTGTGAAGGTGAAATACCAGTGTGCTCATCACCTTTTACTGAGCATATTTCCTTACTTCATCAAGCCTTCATATTACTTGGTACAGAAACAGCTGGGTTTATTGGAGGTCCTTGTTCCCCAACCTCCTGGGACTGTGCCCAGTTGCAATCACAGCAGTGTTATAGCAGTTCCTTCCTGTCCCTTTGATGTAGCATTTGCTTTTTAAATTCCTGCTGCTTTCACTCATGTTTCTCAGTCACTTTTTGGCTTGATTTCTGAAGGTACTGAGGCGCTTTCAGGGAAAAGCTTTAATAGGGAGCGCATGTTTCTCCCACCTCACTGTTTTGCTAATTCATAGTGTTAAAGCTTGAGCCATTTACTAGCTCAAACAACCTCTAGAAACAGGGCAGGGACTACATCAAATACAGCATCCACTATATAATGCTCAGGAGAAGGCAGCTCTAATAACCAAGAAACTGAAGCCTGTTTATTTCTCAGCTTCTCTCCTTACTCCCTCAAAATGCTGCAGGGAGTTTAGGATTCTGGAGAAGGCACCTGGTGCCTTGCAGGGTGAAACTATTGAATGTAATTGCTTTGTAACAAATTCTGTTAAGAACATCACTATTAGAAAAACTGAAGAGGCTCTCATGGGCTCACTTTCATGGTCCAAGTCTGAGGTGCAGATGGCAAATCTGACATCAACAACAAACCTAAATAGGTTATAAAACATTTTGATTTAGACTGTCCAAGGTGCTCTATATAACATAAAACTTGTTTTTCCCATTTCTATCATAAAACTGTCAGAGGTCTTATAGCTCAACTCATGATTTTTAAGGACAAAGTATGCCAAAGAACAATCAGAATTTTTCTCATTGTATACAGAAGGAGGATGAGAATATAAAACCCAACTGAAAGAACAAGGTGTTGAACATATTATTTTTTTTCTACTTAGTGTGGCTAAAATCTAGCAAGATATGTATTCTAGGTAAACATGGAGGGATTTATTTTCCTTTACAAAACTTTTTTAAATCACTTTTTTTTTCACAAAGACAACAGATGAGAGCTCAGGATTTCATAAACAAATTGAAATCTACTGTAAATTAACAGTGGAATTGAAAGAAAACTGTAAATGTTGTTCAATGGACTCAGCACATTTATTCTTCTTTTTGTGAATAGTGTTACCTCTACACTCTTGGTTAAGCAATTTACTTGCACGTTTTTGAAATACAAACATTCTTTTACTCATTTCCTTACAACACATCCTACAAAGAATCAAGGTCAGAGTCCTACTACAATGAAGTCTAGTAGGAGGAAGATCCAGGTTCATTTTAGGAACTGTCAGACAAATTTTGCCCTCAGTTAGACCCTGTGGACTTCTATGCCAGTAAGAGGGTGGCAGAAGAAGCAGAATTACTGTCTTGTTCTTTCCTACTCATGCTGTGCCAATCACCATAGCATCTGAGCACTTTCCCAAATTGAGGCTAAACAAAGAAGACTAATGTCTGTCGTGTGGAATTTCCTCTCTGTTCCTCCCCCACAGAGAAAAGTTATGTGTAGGAGGGATGTTTTGATATTCACATTAACAAAAAAGAAAAATGCATATGGAGAGGAGAGGAGAGGAGAGGGAGAAACAAAAAAGAGAAGAGAAGAGAAGAGAGAAGAGAGAGAAGAGAAGAGAAGAGAAGAGAGAAGAGAGAGAAGAGAAGAGAAGAGAAGAGAGAAGAGAGAGAAGAGAAGAGAAGAGAAGAGAGAAGAGAGAGAAGAGAAGAGAAGAGAAGAGAGAAGAGAGAGAAGAGAAGAGAAGAGAAGAGAGAAGAGAGAGAAGAGAAGAGAAGAGAAGAGAGAAGAGAGAGAAGAGAAGAGAAGAGAAGAGAGAAGAGAGAGAAGAGAAGAGAAGAGAAATGCAGACATGATTATTTAATGCCTGTAGGGACAAAAAAAACCCTGACATAAATGAGCTTTACAATTGAACTGGAAAGGCTTTTAGTTTGTTGAAACACTGTTCTTTGAAAGAGGTTTTGAAATCCCAGACCCACTGTAAACTTTAGGTAATGAACACTGGAGTCAAAATGGGAAGGTGAATAATGTGGATTTAAGAGTGGAAGGTATCATTATTATACACTGAAGAGAAAAAAAAAAAAGTGAAGGACACCTAGTAATTTGAATTATTCACTAAAATTTACAGTGATAGTGTTAGTATTTTTTTAGTGAATTACAAAAGATAATCAGTAGTCCATAGGACAAGGAAACCCTGGAGCATCAGTTCATTTTGAGGCCCACTACTATCAGAACAGATTAAAATCGCTTCAGTTGTATTTCAAGCCATCACAATACTTAGAATTACACATCCTCAGGTCCAGATCTTCTGCTGATGTTAGTTAATTCTGTGTTAATTAATCCCTTGATTTCAATGTCCCTGTGAATTCACTGGTTGATATGGTGCTTGCACAGAGAACTTGGTTTCCAGGCTTGCAGAAATTTTGTGGTTGCAAGGGACAACATCTCACAATAAGGAGAAAACAGCGTAGAGACCAGAAGGACATACTCCAGGCCAATGCACATTACCACATCAGACATACGTAATCCTACTGCTGCACTAAACATGGAAAGTGCTGGAACATTTAAATAGAATTTACATTAATATCTGCTTATACAGAAAGCAGAGACGTTACAAAGTTCCTAGAGTGAATTGAAACAGCCCTTTTCCCAGTTATACACTCTGCATTCTGCCTAGCTTCAGTGACCATGCTAATCACTGAACTCGTAAATGCTGGATTTCCTGACTTCAGTAATTACAGCTCTTTGTCCATAAGATAAACATGGATATGCACAACTGTCAGTCCTGATGGTCTGTGCTAGTAGACCCTTTACACAGAAATGTTAAGGTCTCTGCCATCATCAAATTTGGGTCCTCAGCTTTTTTCCTCTCCTATTTTCCTTCTCATTAGCAAAATTTTCCCACTCCTAGAATTGCATTTCTTGTGGTTGATCATGCTGTTATTCTCTTAAATTGGATGTTCTCAACCCTTGCCTTTTTATTTACTTTGAAAAGCAAACTTCATTTCCAATTCCAAAACAACAATTCTACGGCAAAGCCCAGGGGAGCTCTGAGTGAGTAAGGAATGAAATACCAGATTCACTTTACTTTCCATGCATATTTTATAAAGGAATCACATCCAATAGCCCTTGGTTAACCGTCAGGATTTTCTGATATTCTCCTACATTTAGACTTACTCCATACCTGGAACTATTCAAGGTCAGGGTGGATGGAGCTCTGAGAAACCTAGTCTGGTGAAAGGTGTCCCTGCCCATGACTGGTGTTGGAACTAGACGATCTCTAGTGTCCCTTCAAGCTCATGATTCTATGATTTGACTCACAGCAAGTTGATAGATGAGGACAATGCTTAAGAGCTTTGATAATTAAATACTTCCCTGCCACTTTCTGTATCCACAAGCAGATTACCTTGTGATGCAGAGATTCTTACAAATGATAGTCTAGCTGTCAGCAACACCAGAAAAGTCAGACACCTTTCCTTATACTAAGTTTCAAAACAGGATATGAGGTAAGAGCCTCTGAAAAATGCATCTGAAGAAATCATTCCCAACCCTGGTCGGAGCTGGGGAGATGAGGTTTATCACTAAACAGATGAGCTCTGGGAGGTATGGCTTCTCATGTGAACAAATCTCAGGCACAAAAGAAGACCAATAAAGCAGTTTGCCCAATCCCATCTTCATCTACATCTTCATTTGTGAAGCAGAACTGAATTTGGTGAGTGACTTCCACGCTGAGCTTGTATAATTGAAGGGACAATTTTATCCAATATCTGAATATATAAAGGGCTATTAAAAGAATGGCTGGGATGGTCGATTGAGTAATTTTTTTCATCAAAATGTTTTTACAGAAAGCCCATGGCACCAAAAGCATTGTGTGTCTGTGCATGTATGTGCAATGCCATGACTTTTATAAAATGATAAGTGAATTAGAGGGACCAATTTAAAGTGCTTCTAGAAGGTCAGCATTATAGAAACTCATGAGAAGGCCATCCCTTTTCCATGCCTTTTCTCTAAAAATGAGACACTTTGGGATGTCTATGTTGTTGAACCAAAATAATGAACAATTTCTGAAATGTGATTTTTTTAATGTTGGCAACTCTATCTACCTGCCTTTGACATCAACCATGAGAAATACCTGGATCTTATGAATAACAGTTGGTCAGTATAATAGAGAGCCTATAGTTAAAAGTGCTTTGATGTTATTTCATTTTATGTCCTTTGATTTGATTCATAAGGTGGTGGTTAGGAATTATTTGAAGTATTCCTTAGCACGGCTAAATTTCCAGATGCTTTCCCTCTGCTATAGGTCTGATTAAATCTTGAGAACAGGCCTTTTTGTTTAGAGAGTGCCAGTTTTAAACATTCATTTCTTAGGCTAAGTTTGCTGTTCAGGTTCTAGTCTGTTGATTTCTGGATTGTGACAAGAATTTAAGTGCTCTCAAAAAAATATCATTCTCAAAAAGACTGTTTTCTCATGTGTAAAATATTTAACTAGGCAATATCAGGTACACGCCACTTTTTGCATTATAAGACTTCAGACAGATTCGGCAAACAAGTGATTGATCTAAAAAAGCTTGATTTTCACATTTGCAAACAGCATTGTTGTCCACAGTGTGTTTATAGTTCTATCTTCTTAGTTCTAAAACTATTAGAGCTGAAAAGATGGGTTTCATTGAGGGGAGAAAGAAGAAACTTGGTGAGCAGATTTTGACTCCATACAAATACAAATTTCCCAGCAACCATCGATTATCTTTTATTATAGAAAATATAGTGAACCCCAATTTACCACATTATCATTCTGGATTGCATTACATTAAATAGATTTTCCCAGGATTTTTTACAGCAATGTGCCCTAGATTAGATTATAGCCAAAAATTTCAAAAAAAGAGAAAAGGTTTTGGCTGATTTCATTTTAGAAACTTGCAGTGATTCCTGTTGAAAAAAGGAGTTGAGTTCACACTTCCTTGTACAATATTGTTGGGTCATGTGTCTGGATTAGATTCATCAAACTGCACAATATTAAACAACCAACATAATAGCAAGGTCTTTCCTTTTTAAAAAATTCTTGTAGGCTTATGTGTTAGGAAATAAAGATGGAGTCTTGTTTTGGAGAAATGACATGTGAATTCAAAACAAGAGTGACAAAAGAAGATAATAAATACTGGAAATTTTTTAAGGGAGGGAGGCTAAAAATGAAATAATGAGCTGATATGACTGGGTATAACTTTGGAATTGCTTTATCATGTTTAAATAAGTATAATCTCTTCTAAAAGTCTTTAAATAAATAAAGATTAATCCAGCAGTCTACTATGGAAAGTAAGTTTTGACAGGTACATAATAACCATATATGAAAGTAGCTATATGCAGCCTCTTAGCTTCCAGTCAACTCAGCTGAGCTCATCAAAACATGATGCTTTTTAGAGTGACAAATTTATAGGTCTTCTTAAAATTTGGATTGATGTTCTAATTGCAATATACTCAAATGTAAATGCCTACAATTGTGCCAGTAAGGTAAATACCTTTCTCCTTTGCCCTCTAAATGAACTATAGGTTTAGGTCATGAAATAGTCCTAAAATAAATGAAGGATGAAGGCTAAAAGCATAGGAGCCGACCGCCACGCTGCTCTGCCTAGCCGTGTTACAGTTGTCACTGCTTGGCAGAAGTCCCTGCAAGTGACTGCGGTTACACCTTTGCTTCAGGACTTTGGATACACTGGATACAGTAAAAATGATACATGGCTGAAATAAAGGACCACCACCTTCTCTTGTTAGTGAGAGTGCAGTTTCCAGTTTTCCAAACTGAGTCATAAAGCCAGAAGTCAGCAAGATTACAAGAGTAATAACAGAAACAAAAAGCTAAACAAGTCCAAATGGAGACATAAAAAAGCCATTTTGTATAAAACGGCATATTTTCAAATTACTGCTTTACAAATCACTGGATTTACAGCCATTCCCTATTTTTCACCTGCTGTAAATCTCTGAAGTATCAGTGATACTGTTGGTCCAATCTGACGCAGTTTACAACAGTGATGCTGGAAGAGGAAAGCTTGGTATAAGTTACTACTCAGCTTGGGGTTGCCACACAAAATGACTGTGGAGAAAAAGGAAACCAAACACGTCCTGCATACCCTAACATCTGCAATCAAGAAAAGAAACTAAATTGGGAAAAAGCAAGCTATACATAATTTATGGTAATTTTGAGCTGAGTGTAGCAACACTGCATAGGCACAGGGATGTTTTCAAAAAATGTTAGATGGTCTCTAATGGTAAAGATTGAGAAGCACCATTCTCTGATCAGCTGCATATACGACTTGCAGGTCAACACCATTCTATTCTCCTGTGAGAAGGATGTGGAGGTAAAAGATGTCCTGATCTCTCAGCATTTGGATAAAGCCATTTGTTTTCAGACTAAAGGCTAAATTTATTATGCAGGAAAATCCATCAAGAAAACTGTCTCTTGATTTTCAGGAGAATATTTCAGAAGTCAGGAAATTTCCACTAAGTTTACAAAAGATTGAAATTAAAAAAAAAAAAAAATAATTGATATTTTAGTGGAGGTTTGACAAAAGCTGTTTTGTATTGGCTTTACTGCCAGTTTTTCTCAGTCAAAGCAAAAAGAAGAAAAAAATGGGTGAGGAGGGACAACAACCAAAAAAATACAGGTTCAAGATTTTTTGGTGGACTATTGCCATGAAAGCCACAGTGCTTGCACGTCATATTACTTCTGTTAGAGGGATTAAATTTACCAAAAATATTCTCCCTCAAGCAGGTGGAAAACATATTTCTGTTCTACATGCAACCTCTCACAAGACCAAATCTGCGCCTTTTCATGAAGTCTGTTGTTGGCTATCTAACCTGTGAGTTGTATCTTAAGGTCATGAAGCCATTGATCTGTAAGTTTTGATGGAGTTTAGTTTCATAACTGATACTAGAAGGTGATTTTCAAAAAGAAAGTATTACTTTTTTATTATGCAAATTTAATTTGTGATCAGGACAGTAACCAGTTCATTGTTCTTGCATCATATACAAATGTGGACAAGACACTATTTTACAAATATTCACACAACTGACCAGTTACAGCCAAAAGCATTTAGTTCAGAAAGCGATACAAGAAGAGCTTCAGATTTTCTTGGAGGAGATAGACTAAATAAGCCCTTGTGGTAGGCTTTGAGGCCACTTGTTCTGATGTTGTAAAAATGCTCTTTTCAGTCTCTATTGACAAGTTCTTTAAACACACAAAATTATCTGAAAGTATACGTAGAAGTGCCACTGGACAGAGTTAACTTCAAATTACCATTTATTTTTGGCTTGAAGAGGGGATACTACAAAAGGATATGTTACTGAATACTTGAAGGATCATTCACAAGGACAATTCAATCATATTTGCATATTCTCTTGGTCACATCTGCTAGTGTTACTTATCTAAGTCACCTTATATAGCGTCTCTGTGGCTGTGTACCATTCTATATCAAAAAGTTTCATCTCTACACCACAAAGAGGAAAAAGCAAGCAACAACCAGAGAACAATGTCTACATGATTATCCATGTGCAAATACAAATACCACTAGAAAGAGCAGACATCGTCTAAAGAGGAGCATGTGAATATTGAGTAATCTACTGTGTTGAATCATATAATTAGTTTCCCTCAACATGAAGGGCTCTAAGTGTACAGGTAGAGAGCACAGTGGCCCGGCACCGGAGAGGGAGAGCTCTGCCTCCATCTCTCGGTGGAAATTAGGAAGGGCAGCCAGAGAGCCAGAGGAGACTTTCTCCTGGATTCCTCATTGATCCAAAAACCAGATGAACAGATGCTTCAAGAGGGAGGATAGCTGCGCTGTGACATACAGGGGAGCATGAGTAGGGATTCATTCATGTAAGTTTTTTCTCCCACAGTCTTCCTACCTACTGTTGGTGGGACCTACCATAACTACAACTAGAGGTTGTGGTGCCAATTCAACAAGAGGGGAAGAAGTAGTCTACTTTGTGGAAAGGACTCTTTTCAAATTACTATCAAATGCTGGTTCCTAGACATTAAAACCCATGTAACTTTGGCAACATTCTTCAATATGCAGTGACAAAGAGGGAATCAAAGACTGCCTTTACAGTGGGATATGGCATTTACTGCTGAAGCTAACAAGGCTGGCAGCAGAAGGACCAAAACTGAATCCTTGTTGGGGTGCTAAGGGGTGCAGCAGCTCATGACAAGCACAGAACATTCCCAGCTGCATAGAGATGAGGCTATCACGTGTATCTGGAGATGGTGGGAACACGAAAGCCTCTGGCACCAGCCTGTGACTGACACCAGAGCCAAGCAGGAAAGTTGCCTCTCTGACAATGGTAGGCTCTGGGCTGAGTTAATAAACTCCTGCCAAACATAGTTGGAATGAATGAGAGGGTGACACGACATACCACCCATAGCACAGGAAGCTGGCTTATCCTGATCCATCAGCTATATACGGCTGAGAGCTGTAAAACCTACTTCACAAGGTCCTGAAGAAAGGGAAGGTCTCAGTCACAAATCAGACCCTCGGCACCTTGCTGCCAGCTGCATAGAATAGGAAGAAATATACAGCATAAAAGCGACATGAATTTCAAAAGTTATTTGTTAAACAACTTTTGAAAATATACCATGACCATTTATGTCCGTAACAAAAATAACTGTTATGGTATTTCATGGTTTTTTCTCTTGAAAAAAGTTCTTCTTGGTTCTCTCAGAATCTCCAGGCGGTCAATTATATGTGCTTGTAATCCTAAGTCTTGCTGCTGCTACTAACTCTGGTAGTGGAATTATATACATTCCAAAAATAACAATTAGAAGAAATTAACTCATTTAATTAATTATTTCACATCATACTGAACACATTGCCAATACTTATAATAGGGAAGAGACACTACCCAGATGCTTCCATGAGATAAAATACTCAATTTTATTGCAACATATAGTGTTTGTTCTATATTTAGTGACAGTTCTTCACCTAAAAGATTTTCCTCTTTTAAGAGGTGGGCTGGTATTCACCTACACTCACTGTTTTCAAATGCTCAGAGGTTTTAAGTTAAATTTTGAATTTTAACAGTGTAAACTGTTAAAAGATGTTATTTTATGAGGTGGAGGGGTTTGAAGCTTTTTTACATACTTTTATTTGTACTCTGACCTTTAGCTTCAGCTTAATTAAGATTTTCATGGAAACTTAAAGTAAATGAACTAAGTGGAAATACTATATAAAGCACATGTCTTTGTGTTTTCATTTTATCTTCAGCACACTATATGAGATTATAAACTAAGTAAAACAAAATAAAAATTACAAATTTCTACTTGGCTCACAATTAATTTTTAAATCTATTCCTAATTATTTACTGAGACAAAAAAAAAGTGTTAAGGAAATGGCATTATGATATATCCTGTGACATTTAAGGGTAGGGCTGATATAGGGATGTCGTCATTAAAAAGAAACATTAAAAAGTTCAAGCAAATAAGCTAAGTAAAAATTAGTATTTAATTGTTGAACATTAATCTTGATAATTTATTATGAATTCATGAAGGTTCATAACCATAGGATTATCTATCACTAGAAGCACACAAATTACAAATACTTCTTGCCATCCAAATGCCATTTCTTGGGAGATATAAGTGGGCTTTATGGCTACTAGTCTTAAAAACTTACTATTAGTCATTTCTGTTCAGTTCCACTTAAGTACCAGAAATGTTTTGGTTTAGTTTTTTTGTTGCAGAGTTCTCAGATCATCTGGTTACTGAAGCAAATCTCTATCTCCTACAATGAAACATTTTATAATCTATTCGCGCTAGCTGCTCAAGAACAGGAATGGGAATAGTCCTAGAAAACTTTGCCTAGCATGTGATGGAAGAAAATATACGGTGAAATGGTAAAATGATAATAACAGTTTCCTACTGAGCTAAAATTGAGATCACCAGAGCAGCTCAAGCCCATAGGAAGCTACCACGAGCACCAGAGGTATAGTTCAGTTTGGTTTTGCCAGTTTAATGGCAGTGACATTTTTGTTCTGAGTCAACAGGCTTTGGGGTTTCGGTGGCTGTTAGCACATAATACCGGCCTTTGAAACACTGATTGCTCAGCCAAAGTTAACAGAAACAGCCACAAAACAAGATGTCACCGTCTCTGGGTCTTCCTCTGAGTAAGGTACACGAGCAGTGTCATTTGTAAACAGCAGTTCTTTAATAAGAGGAGGTATAAATCCTTTGTTTCTACATACAAACAAGCCAAATTATAAATGTCACTTGGGAAAACCTGAAAGTGGACTCTCAGAGATAGACTTTGTTCAATTTGCTGCTAGTGCAAAAAGAAATCTCTCTAACACTGAAATGCTGTAGTTCTAATCACGATTTGCAAGCCAGCTTTCCATCCAAATAGCCCACTGAAGATGATTGCTTCCTCAACTCATTTGCTTTGGGACCAAAAAGAAAAAAAAAAAAGATAGATGAGGGGATCAGTGGTTGTTCAGGGTTGTTTTTTTTTAAATGTTCATGTTTTCATGTATAGCAGCATAGAAAGGTTATATTTAATTCTTTAAATTCTTCTTAATAGCGTTAAATAACAATAGACAGCCTGTTAGTTATAAAAGGCCATGGCTGTAAAAGAACCATGGTATTGCACAGACATGGATAAGAAAGATTCAAAGAAGTATTTTGCATGAAGCAGACCTTAAATATTCAGTTTTCTCTGTAGCTGCAACACATTTTTCTGATCCATTTCTTAGTTGACATTACAAATGTGTCTTTAAAATGTTACAGTACTGCTGCTTAAAGAAAAAATATATGTAAATGATCTGTGTTTCAAACACATCTGAAATCTTTCATTTTGTATTGCATTGAAGCCATGCTGGGGCCATGAAAGAACATGAGTTTCTAATCAATATTAAGTCTTTAACTACTGATTTGTCTTAAATATAGCCTTTGATTTCTTTTATGTTGAAGATAGGTAGAGAATACTTTTAACTGACTGTAATCTTGAAGAGTTTGTGACCATGATAAGTTTTACATGTCTTTGTTTCTACAGGTAGAATATGAAGTTGACTGAAATTATACAACGAATAATTATGTAGACTTAATACTAGAAAATAAAGAACTTAACTTCATATCCATGAAATTCAATAGGAATCCAGACATTTAAGATCACAATGTTGAAGTAAAATGATTTTATTAAATTTATATGGAATCTTTGTACTAGAAAGCCTTTACATATACTTGGTGTTCTAGATTTTCACAAGCCCTTTTTATAATACAGCTGTTTCTCTTTTATCAAAAGACAGTGACTGATCATTGGAAAAACAATGACAACAGGTTTTAATAAAAAAAAACAAAACCAAAAAACAATGAATGCATGGCAATAAATAAACCATTTGGGTTAAGAAATGCAGAGAAGCATGGAACAAGACACATAAACCAGGGAGAGAGGATAGAAAGGCCTGGAAGAAAAAGTCATTGAAAGCAATTGCATGGCTCTAAAACAGGCACAAGGATTAAGCAGTGGCCAGAGCAGAACAGCTGAACAGCTATTGAAAGGAAGTGGATTTATAAACAGGAGTTCAAGCAAAAACAAGGAATGGCTTCAGTGCAGGAAACTATGGTAAATAGGAATGGCTGGGCTTGTTCAGAGCTGTGGGAAACACTAACAAAATCATAAAAAGATGAAGAATTTTATTCGTTTAAAAATTTTAAGCACAGCATTTTCAAACTCATAAAATTTGGGGTTTTTTTCTGATATACGGGTAAAATTATTTTCTTTCAATCCTACCCATCACTCAGTCTCCCTTTTAGGTTGAACATCTACATATAGTCTCTATGTAGCTTTGTCAGAGTAAAACTGGCTTCCTAATAATAAGCAGGTATGAAGGCTCACAGTTTTCAAATCACAAAGCTTCAACATATGAGCCCTAAGTTAAACGAGTCTTAAGACTCTTTCCTAAATATGGAGGCTTTGTCGAAGTAATATTTTAAGCACTGCAATTAACAAATAAAAACACTGTTAATGCTTCATAAACGCATTGTATCCTTTATCATACTCTTTAGAGTACTGTTTCTAAAGATAGGGAATGTAAACTAGATTTCCATGAATACTTGCAAGTTGCCATGCCAATAACCTTCCTTTGTGGCTTCCAGTTCTGGTACTTGCCCACAAGGATCAAGATCAGAAGAAAAGAGAAGTCATGGCTTTATGAGAGACTTTCAGGGAGGTTAACACTGACTTTGGTCCTCATGATTCAGAATTTGAAGCTTCTATCCCACAAGAGAAAAAGCAAACCACGCAACCACGACTGCTACTGCCATGCTGTTAAAATAGTTGTGTTTTGAATACAAATTCCCAGTAGCTGAGATGGTTTTGATGTACCTATGCTCTTACAGCTCTCGTGCAAGATAGCCCTTCTGGACTGCTTTCAATCCCTTTAATTTCAGCCCTAACATATGTGCAATTTTGGCTTTAGTTTTTGTAGCACTCCACTTTGGGCTCTAGAAGGGGTACACACGTGTGTTGATCAGTTTTGCAAAGACAATTAATACCAGTTGTTGGGAAGCCACAGAACCACCTTAATCCAGCCTTGTGCCTTTTTGTACCATCTTGCAGAGTGTTATAGTGGAGTGATAAATGCAGCAACGTGTTCTCTCTCGAGATATTAACATTTCTGGTTTTCTGGCATGATTTGACAGGATACAGATGCCAAATATGTATTTTTACAGTGCCGTTGCCTTAAGGCTGTCAGGCTCCAGATTTTTAAGGTGCATTAGAGAAGCTGTATAATGTTCTCTATCGGGTCAAAATTTGGAAACTGGAATTTGAAAAAAATGGGACAAATTAACTGGCAAGACCTGTCACGGTTCAGGATTCAGAGTCAGATTTTCAGAGCAATCTGGTCTTGATTCTCACAGTTGCCACTGACAGATACGTGCAGATCCACGCTGGCTCTTTATTAAGGCATGATGGTCAACATCAAAAAGTTACCTGGCCATAAATCCCTGCCTCTCCCTGGGCTGCACGAGGAGAATGAAGAGTTGGGTACTGGTTTTATTACCGCTTTCATTTTTTTTTTAAATCTATTTGGCTATACCGATGTGGGGACCAGAATAAAAACAAAGCAGGAGCCTAGCACCGCTAGCGCTTCACTTCTTACCATCACGGCGCATTGCTCCTGCCGTAACGCATTCCCAGCCCACGAGCGGGGATGCTGCCGCTCCAACGCCCGACGCGGGACCGGCCCCATCTCCTCCGGAGACCCACCCCGCCCATGACTGCCGGGAAAGTGTCCCTGCGAATTGCGGTAGAGCCCGGCCGAGCATCCTCAGGGCGGGCAGTCGAGAGAGAGAGCGCCGGCGCCGGTGCCGGGCGGGCCGTGACTCACCCACCGGGGCCAAGCGGGGGAACTCCCGCAGCCGCCGGGCTCCGCCGCCGGTGGCAGAGCGCATGTGCGGGGGCTCCCTGCCTCCGCGCCGCTCCTCGCACCCTCCCGCTCTCTCTCTCCCTCCCTCCCTCCCTCCCTCCTTCCTCCCCTTCCTCCCTCTCTGCCTGCTTGCTGTCTGTCTGCCACCGCCTCCCTCCCTCTCCCCGCCGGCTGGGTGCTGAAGTTGGGCGGATGGCAGCGAACCAGCTGCGCTAGGGACGAGCCGCACCAGCCCTTCCCGGGATCGCTCAGCGCCAACTGCACGCAGCCGGGCGGAGGTGGGTAAGGCGCTCCGCGTTTATTTCAGCCTGAACCGTGATAAACGGTATCAAAATGTCTGCTTTACAGTGATGCAAAGGGAGTGTGTGTGGGGAAAAAAACTACACCTACCAAGGGCGGGGAGGAGAAGGGGACAGGAAGAAGGGAGGCGACAGGATGGATGGATGGATGGATGGATGGATGGATGGATGGATGGATGGATGGATGGATGGATGGATGGATGGATGGATGGATGGATGGATGGATGGATGGATGAGGGTGGAGTGCAACAGAAGATGCATTCACCGTGAGGACCGCCTGTGTGTCAGCGTGTCTGTGTGTGCATGTGTCAAAACGGGCGGCTGCGGCGGCGAGGCTGCAAAGGTGGAGTGTGAGCGTGTGTGTGTGTGTGTGTGTGTATGTGTGTCCTGCCCGCGATGCACAGAGGGGTGAGGAGAGGTACCGGCGGGCTCTGCCGCGCTCCCCCGTCTCCACTGCCCCTGGTTTGCGTTGAGGGTGCCGTGGCTCCGCCGCACGATGCCGAGGGGCATCTGCCGCGCCGGACGCTGCTGCTCAGCCCGGGGAGGGGGAGAGTCGGGGCCGCCCTCAGGGAATCCGGGGGCACGGGCTGGCGGTGTGACACCCGCCAGCTCAGAGGAGAGGCAACGCTCCTGCCGCCTTTCATCTTGACCTTCCCTTCCCTGTAACATGGGTCTGCTTGGCGCGGGCGGAAGGTGGTGTAATTATTATTATCGTTGTTGTATTTCAATCCGAGGAGTCGGCGGAAGGTGAGGGGTGAACAAGCCAGTCGTTGCTCTAAGATGAGGAGCTGCTTTCCCATCCCTCCCTCCACCGGCCCCCTTTCTCGGCTGCCCCCACCGGGCCGGCCCGGTCTGTGCCAGGGAGCCCCCGTGAGCATCCGCCACGCCGCCCTCCCCGGCCCCCGGGCGGCACCCAGCCTTCCCCGGCCGCCGTACCCTGCGGCACCGCCATCCCTCGGCCCCGGCCTCCTTCCCGCCCCTCCCCTGGAAATGTCGGCGGGAGGGGGGCGGGGGGCCAGGGGAGGAGCAGGTGGCCGGGCGCGGCCGGCGGGGCAGGGGATGCTCCCGGTACCGGGCAGCACGGGACAGCGGTGCGGCGGCGCGGAGCTTCCCTTCGCGGCTCGGGGAAACACCCGCCGCCGCGGCTGTCGGTGCGGCGGGGGATGCGGTACTGCTGCCCAGCGGCCGAGACCCGCCGTGTGCTGCTCCAGCGGGTCTGCTCCTCTCCTCGGGGTGAAACCGCCCGCAATTAAGAAAGCCGGAGTTGCCTCGCTCGCTCGGCTACACATTGCACATTTCATTGCTACGTCTTGTTGATTTAGAAGGAAACCTTACTTGCGCTGTCAGGCTTAGAACCGGCAGGGCAGGGGTAAAATTTAAGGTTTTCAGTATTCGGTTTCTTCATTTCTGTATCTGGATATTCACTAACGTGTGTCATAGGTTTGCAGCCAGATGGTTCTGCAAAATGGATGAAATCCGAAATACCCAGCTAGGTAAATGTAAGTAAAGTTACATATTGTCTGGCAATATCATTATGGGTACCAGGTGAAAAATAGCTTTCTACGAATGTAATATTCATGCATTACAAATGTGGGGAGTCCTATAAAAGAAGTTTATTTTTTCACATCAGTGGATGTTAGTGTCATCGCCCTTACATAAATCACTGGGGAATTTTCCCATGGCACAAGCCATTTAGCCAAACAAACTATTTAACTTTTATAGGGCAACATTGTTGCACACTGTTATCAGTGTTATCAAATACATATTTTTATTTGAGCTGATACACAGAAAAAGCAAAGTCCTAATAAAAGACATGAGCCCCACCCCAGTAATCTTATGGCCTAAGACATGAACGCTGTGATACACACAAGTACTTGCCTCCCTAAAATAATGTGAATGTTGAAGCATTTAAATGCCTTTCTCTGTCAGGGCCTTAGATCCTTCTAAGTAGCCAAAATAAGAACATAATTTTATTAAAAGCATATGATCAAATAAATTGCTATAGTGAGTTGAACATCTAGTCCAATATCCTGGCTCTGACTACAGACATTAGCAGTTGCTGAATGGAGAAAAATGTAAGAAATAGGATTGGTATACAGTGATCTTCTCCTGGTATATTCTTTCAAGTTTCAGCAACATGTAGTACAGGGATTTTTTACAGGGGTTTGCTCCTAGACCATCAGATTTAATAATCTTTGAGTTTCTCTACTCCCTTTTTTGTTTTGATCTGTTTGTACTTTGGCCTCAGTCACGTTCTGTAGCAATGAGCACCACAATTTAATTATGATTTTTGTGAAAAAGTACTTGCTTTTGTTTGCTATGAACCTGCTGCCTGATAATTTCATTCAGTGCACCTTAGCTTTTGTATGTGACAACGAACACATACTGTGGCTGTATAAGGTGCAAGGAGTGTCCTCTCACACCGGAGAAGGTACAACACTGACAGATCAAGTATCTTCATTTTACCTATCACCAAGTTGAGAGATCTGCCTAGAAGTGTAAAGCTATATTCAGCTCTGATTCTATGTTGAAATCTACAGATAAGAATAGTCACTCTTTTTCTTGTTATGCAACATGAACACTTATGCACACAGAATTGCCCTGAACCCATGAACTCATTTCAAGAAGGCTACTGAAAAGCTGAAAGCAGTCGGTTGAAAAATAACTGCACTATCGATTTGAATTGAAATCTGACTGACAGCTTGATGAAAAATTACCTATCCCAATCCTGTTTTCTATCTACCCTGAAAAGAAGATGAAATGTTTCATTCTTATCTGCAGTTCTTTTCTAATAAGTATACTAAATATAAAATGCAAGCTGTATGTCAAGGAACATATACCTATGAACTCTGTACATTTGAATTAACATCACTTCTAATTGTTCTGTGTAATATTGAGTATAAGGATGTGCATATTGAACAACATGCATAGTTTCAAAGGTAAAGTTTAAATGTCCCACAAAAAACTAAGTGACTTGTAAGGGTGATACAAGTGCTTCTCCCCAACAGTACTCCTGGGTTTGAATCCTGCTTGAGGAGTATTGATCAGACAAACTTCCCTGATCTTACTGGTAGTCTCACTTTGATTTCCTCACAAGAATAGTAGGGGAATAAGAGACCAGAGTACTACAAGAGCACAACCCAGACACAAAGACCCAGAAGTTCTCGCAGTTTGAAATCAGCAGCAGACATAACTTGGAGCAACACAATGTACAGCAGAACATGATCAAATGGAGAAGAGTAGAAACCCACGAGTTGTGAAATTTGTCACAAAAAATAAAATGCTGGAAACCTCAGATGCATTAATCTCATCTCCTAAAAGACTAAAAGAAGAATCTGAGTGGTATTGTTATAGGGACAGAGTAAGAGGAATGTCAGTCAGTCTTAGACTTAAGCCAGTCCCCAACTAAATGTGAGAGTGATTTTCCACTTTTAAGTGATATATATGTGTGCGTGTATATATATGTATGTGGCAAACTATATATATATGGTATACACATTTTTATTCACTAAAAATACATTATCTTAAATAAATTTTACAATCCTAGTAGCTTTAAATAGCACTTCCTTACTTGTATGCTTTATATGCATGCCTTTAAGTATGAAACATATGGAGAGTCTTATGAATACACCAGAAATGTACTAAGTGAAACAGTATTAGCATTCACAGAGATGTTCATCACAGTTCCATTAGTTCCCTCCTGATCATGCCTTCGTGATATCAGGGATTTGTTTTGTACTTGTACCTAGGTTTCAGCTTTTTAAATTAAAAGTATTTCCCCACCATTCTTGTAGTGTTTATTCTGTGAATACAGAATGAGGTTTCTAAGAACATAAAATTCATGTGCTAATTGGCTTGAGCTAAGATTAGTTAAAAATTAAATCCTCCAAGAAATTCAGCATTTCTGTGACATACTCTTTGTTCTAAGTAGTCTTAATAATGAAATAATGCAATCAAACTTTCCAGACTCTTAGTTAGTTAAAACCTTGTGCATGGGGTAAAAAACAATAGATTAAGTTGTAATTAAGTTTACCTATTCATGGTTATAGCTAATGGCTATGGCTATACAGGCTGTAAGTAGAATTGTATGAATAAGTTTGCTGCTCACTCCTGGGGGTCTACTGCACCCTCCAAGGGAGCCTAGCCCTTCAGCTTGGTGCCTCTGCAGATCTTGGCTACAGTGCGTGTGAGGTAGGGAGCTGTATGCACATCTCACGCAAATTCTCCTGAAAGTGAATCAGTTCAGAGAGATCTTTTCTTCAAGGGTGGTATTTGCTCTGAAAAGGTTCCTTTGGCATTGATGCTGTCTCTAAGCGTGCACAAAGGAAGTAGCCAAGCAGTGTGGCTGTGACAGGAACCACACTTTAAGCAACTTGTGTTGCTTAAAGCTCACAAATAGATGAACTTGGGGTCTACCCAGCCACTAAACTAACATAAGGGCTTGGTTCCCTAGTGTGCTTTATCTGCTTTGCACTGCTCCAGGGACCCAAAAGAAATGTAAACTTAAATTACTCGTGTGCTTTTAGTAATTTGTGGTGTTCTGGTATATTAATTAATCTAATTAATATAAGTATAAATATTATACAAATATAAGTATAATAAATTTAATATTCATTATATCACATCTTCATAAAAATTTTGAATGATAGTTTCAAGTTCTTTGTATATAAAATATAAATAAAATCCTTCTTACCTTTCATACAATTGAAATTTTCATACATTATTTACTTTATAAGCAAATAACTATAGGTTCTTGGAAAGTAAATTTCTAGATAGAATGTATGTGGAGAATTCCAGGTAGGGAGATAGAACAGAAAGAAAATTTAATAAAATCTTAAATCCTACATCCAAGCATTAAAGACACTCACACATCTTAAACATTACATCTGCACTGCATAATCTTGTTCCATACTGAAGTAGTATATATCTAGCCTAGGTTCTTCAATGAGAAAGGGATAAATTAGAGAGTGATGCATTAACACAGCTATGTAGCTTCTGCTACTAAAACAGCTTCATTTAAATCAGTTTGACTGCTCATTGATACCAGCTCTGTGCTTGCTGAAATGTAAGGAGTCATCACAAGCTAGACCATTCTATATAGCCCAACTTTGTACATACAGATTATCCGCGAGTATACTGCAGCATAATGCTGCCTCTAAAAGGAGACAGCCACTCTGTCTCAGTTCCTTGATTGTAAGTCAATTGAGAATGCCACTTTGCTCTTTAATTTTAGCTATGTGCAAATCCAAGCAAGACTTGGTCTTATTTTGTTTTAAAACGGCAGTTTTGTTGTGCTGTGTTGTGCTCTAACAATGTCTTAATTTAGCAACTCATGTCAGTTACAGTAAAATAATCCTGGGAGAGAAAGTAATTAAACCCCAGGAAGTATGGATGAAGGCTGTGATAATATCCTTACTACAGGACTTTTATGCTTACTTCCAAGGCCAGGTTGGATGTGGCTTTGAGCAACGTAACAGAGGGGTTAGAACTAAATGATAGTTAAGGTCTGTTCCAACACAAACTATTCCATGAATCTGTGATTCCCTGATACTGTAGCCCAGACAGCTTTCAAGAGACAATTTTCAAAACACTGAGCACTCAAGGAGACAAAGTGTCCTAGGCATGCCATGACAGAGGACTGCAGGAAGTCCTTAGATTTCTTACAGTACAACAAGCTGGTTATTATCACTATATACATGCTGGTCTCATAGAAGCTTAAATTAGAGGGAAATCATAAAATGGTTTGAGCTCAAAGGCACCTTGCATATGATTTGGTTGCAACCTCCTGCCATAGAGAGGGACACCTTCCACTAGACCAGGTTGCTCAAAGCCCCATCCAACCTGACCTTGAACACTTCCAGGGATGAGGCATCCTCAGTTTCTCTGGCTACTTGTTCCAGTGCCTCAATAGCCCCATAGTGAAGAAATTTATAGTTAATTTTTAATACCATGCAGACATCACATGCTCTCTAATATTCACATAGCACCAGACCTTTGGGTGTAGATGTTGTTCTCTCAATGATTTGCATCATACAAAAATTGAGAACAATGAGTTATAACCTCCTATATAAGGGCTTCACAAGTATCCTTGGTTTTTAATGAACGTAGGTGGGAAGTGTTATCCTAATTACTCAGTGTCTAAAAGGTACTTTCGTTTTCAAGACTTACTGTCTTCAGAAATTTCAAAGTTCTAAAATATTAATCAGATACTTCCTAGCTTTCAAAATGGGTTTAGGAAGAGACAAGTGAGATGTAAAAGTTATTTTTTAATCATTCACATAGCACAGTTTAAAATGATATCTCGTTTGTTGTAATGCAGTTGTCATATAAAAGTCTGATTAATCTAACTGATACACTTGATATATCTAATAATCTGGTAACTGGAGTCTAAGGCATTTTTTCCATTATTATATGTATTTTATTTGTCCAAGTATTTTTATAAACACTTAATGACCCTCACAATGTGAAAAAATCAGATTATATTAATAATCAGAATCTCAGCTGTATGGTGAGCACTGTTCTGACCAGAATAGACAGGGATATTTTCAAATTCTTTGGTTATTTGATATGCAAAACTAAGTCACAGAGCAACCACAAAAAAATTAAGTACTTGTGTGGTGAAAATCTTGAAGAGGATAGAGGGAATACCTCTACCCAGGGAATGCAGCTACTTCATAAATTATGAAGTTATGAAAGTGGCAGCTTTGAGCTGATAGCTCATGTAAGGCTGGGCATTGGTCAGTGATTCAGTATACAAAAATCTGACTGTTTATGGCATTTGTCCTGAGCTCTACTTGCAGAAGGACCATGCTGTATCCAGTATCTGTCTCAAAGCCTGTACCTCCACTGCTGATTGCAGTCTAGGATAGATACCTGACAAAGGTTAGACACCAAAAAAATCTAGTTAAAGCAGCAATGAGCCCTGTGCAAGAAAATTACCTTATTTTATGTCCGCTGTCCATATGTCGTCTTGCATCCTGCACTATAGACTGCTCAGAAACTGAGAAATACACTCCTGAAATTTTTCTGGTTTTAATCTAAATGGCTCCTGAGGGCATCTACCATGAAATGTGTTCCGTACTACTTCAGCCATTTTCTTAGATCTTCTTAAACCTTCTTCAATTGATCAATAACCATCTTTATCTAAGGACATCACAACTATCGTTTCATAGCAATCAGTGAAAAATTCAGAAGTAACGTGGTTTTCACGTCTAAGGTTTCGACTTTATGTAGCCAAGGTAGCACAACTCATGTGGGTGCAGGATGGCAATGAGCATTTCTTTTTGTTGCCATGACTCTCCATTTTTGTGAAGAGTCCCAGGCTATGTCTCTGTGAACTAACAGAAACCTGAGCTTGTACACCAGAAATTGATAATTTATATAATGAACTGTTAGCATGGCCCCAGCCCTCACTGGAAACCTACGATGTCCCAGGGATCGTTCCCAATAAGATGCTAGTACAAGACTGTCCTGTTATCCAGAGCAGGTCAGTCTACTTGTATGAATCGATCACTTAGCCTCAGTGCCAGAGAACAAGCCCTGGAATTGTTTAGCTTTCCAGTACAGGCACATCACATCTCTTCAGGAAGGCCGTTGGCCTGAATTCTTTCTTCTTAGGCATGTGATATTAGTCAAAGTAAAGCCGTATTTGCTGTGATTTACTTAACAAAGGGTCCAGATCATTTTAAGTCAGTGATTTCTCTATGCTAGCTCGTGTTGTTCCTTTGATATTCACCTACCACAACAATAACACTAGTGATTTCTATGGTTCCTTATGTTTTCTTCAGATCAGAGGGGGAGGTTGTCGAGTTGTGTAAATGAACATTTTCCCGAAGAATCCAATTAGTAACACACCTGCTTAATAATTATCCCTCATTTTTAATTTCAGACCAAGATTTATCAGCTTTTAATACATTTAATGTTTATCGTGTTAATTTTTATCATGTTTATTCTACAATCCTAATGTTGTGTATACTAATAGAAGTCAACATATTTATATTGACAATACCATCAAATTGGCAATCTCATATGAAATACTAATATAACCATTTGATACTCATATAGTTTTAAAAATTTCTTTTAGCATAACTCAAATGGCTATTTGTCAAGTTCGTTCAAGTCCTTCATGTGTTTATTACTATTAATACTCTCAAATCCGTGGGATGAAATGGTTATGATTTATGTTCATTTCTTTCATACATAACAGTAAAGAGAATTGTTCAAGCATATTCAGGAGAAAAGTGTAAAGTTTAGGAAAGGTGAGTGGCTCATATCTGTATGTGCACAAGGTAAAATTATGTAATTTATATGTTTGTATCCCTTCTGCTGAGCATTTTTCTTGGTCAGGCATACAATGAATGCTGTGACAAATACTTTGACCTGGTTTTATACATTGTGACATTTCAGGAACTTTAAAAGAAAATAGAGAATCCAAAAAACAGTAGAAGAGGAGGGAACTACACATTATTATTATCCTGAGAATTTAGCAAGCACCAAGAACAAATAAATAACACATTATGAAAAGGCTGTCTGTCCTTCCAGATTTTTGGCATTTAGACAGGAGTTTGAGATAATTGTCCAATCGTGCTGTCTTTTTTAAAAGCTCCTTTTTCAAACAGCCACATCACCTTTGCATGCTGTAAAAATAGCACTGCTGTTTCATAGAAAAGAAATACAGATACATATCAATTAAGTGATTACAGGATCACACAGTATAATAGTGGCAGATGCAGAAATTAAATATACAGGATGAAATTCTTGCTGATTTCAAGGGTCAAAATTTAACATTAAGAATCATGTCTCCTACTCTAAATGACAGCTTCCCTTTTACCAAAGTAATGCTCATACATAAAACATCAGAGAGAGCTTAAATCCAGAAAATCTCTACATCCGGAAAATCTCTGGAACAAAAACAGGAATTTGGAGTTGAGTCAGAAGTCAGTCTTTGTGATCAAATACTCTTACTCATTTAAAGATGACCAGAATAAAACCTCTCCAATATAATTATACTATGCTCTTGAATATGTAACCTGAATGCCAGTATAAAAAAATATTAGTTAGGGCCATGTTATAAAAAAAAACCTCAGTAAGCAAAAGACTACAAAAACACGAAGACTGTGGATGGCTGAGCAATGTAGCCCCACATTAAAAGAAAACCAAACCCAAAAACAAACAACCAACCAAAAAGAGAATGCAAGCATGTAGCAAGTAACATGATGCCTTATGCATAAAGCTCCTAAGGTTCAGCTCATCAGTTCTTCAAAACTACAGTGAGAAAACCCATCCATGGGTTGTGCCATAAGCTGCCACCAATTAGCTCTTTCAGTAAATTTGCTGTGAAGTATGCTGATGTCCCAAGGAAATGCAATGTAATGAAAAGAAGTTAATGTCTGTCCCTTGAAAAATGGGGGAAAGGTCTCCTTGAATTCAAGAAAATACGGTCTAAAAGAGCTTTAATGTAAGAAGACTAAATTTATTTGAAAGTGTAATTTATTGCAGATCCAGTTGCAGATGGTAGACAGTTAATTTAAGGTTCACAAGGGTTTAAAGACTCCAAATAATTGAATTTCTATTAATGTGTAAGATGTTTTTCCATTAAATTGAATAGACTACTATGGCAGAAACTATTCTTACATGCAATGCTAGCCATCAGTGAAATTTCAAGCATGTGATTGCAAGGTTCTATTTAGATTCTGTTAAGTGGAAGCTGTTCGTGTAAACAGTGAGATCACACTCAACAAAGGGATTGAAGGCCAGAGACACCTTGATTTTGACTGCACCATATTCTATGAGGTACTAGCTGGAATCATCCAAAGACAGTATTTTATGTTTTAAAACCAAGTTGGGTACTATTCATACAGCAGACTGACTTGTTTGTTTGATTGTTGCTATGTTAAAGCCTGAGCTATTTAGGTGAGAGACTGTTTTAAATTGTGCTAAAGTCCTGACCTCTAAGGTGCAGAGTGTATCCAGTAGAATGCCAAACAAATCAACTGCTATGGAACCAGGCAGAGAGCATGTGCTCAAGCAATGCTCTGCATTAAATTGCTATTCATTAGTATGGCAAATTCCAGCAGGTGCCTTAGTAGCAGTTTTGGGAACATTAGAGAATAATAACATTGGAAAATAGGTTGGGGGGAACACCCTGACTAACTTAATCCCAAACTCTCTCTGTTTCCATCATCCAGTTCTTACCTTTCCTTCCTTTTCTGGTACAAGTTGATATTAAAAGAAGGGAGATCTTTTGGTTTGGTTTGGTTTGGTTTGGTTTGGTTTGGTTTGGTTTGGTTGGTTAGGGGTTTTGGTGTGTGTTTATTTGTTTGGGGTTTTTTTCTTTACATCTATTCTTACTCAGAGGTTGTTCCAGAGCTTCCATTGAAAGCCTTTTTCTCATTTCCAGCCACATTCATTTGAAACCAGCTGATTCTCCATTTGCTCTTGTTTAATCATGCACATTAAATTGTTCTCTCTCCCTTCCATTTGTCCACCTGACACACTCATCTCCCTCCCCTTTAAATATTTGATCCAGAAATGCTCTTTAGATTAAATGTGCATCAGAAGATGAAAAGAACATTCAGAATGCAAAATCTGTATCTTGTGAAACAAAGGAGTCAAATGTCATGACAACAGCACTACTCCCAGCCACAGAATCCCTCCTCCAGCCTTTTCCATTCATCTGTGGTGTAGGAGTACAGTAGGCTGAGTGACTACTCAATGAGCATTCTTTTGCTCCTGTTTATATGAAGGGGATCCCTTGCCAAGGAGTATTCAAGAAGCAGCTAATACCTAAAGAAGTCTTAGAAGTGTGCTGCTTGAGTTTCATTGCTATGACACAGTACGATCCTTGCCATGGCAGCAAAACATATGAAATTGTAAGAAAAGGTTCACCTACATAAACTTTGGGAGATCCTTAAAGTTCTTTTTTTTGTTGTTGTTTTTTTTTTTTCTCCCCTCCATCATCAAAATACATTTCCATGCTGATTTGAATACAGGAAAGCTTCAAGATGAGTATAGTTTCTCTTTTCATACTGTATTGGTTTTTCTGTGGCCAGGTTTTAGTAGCAGTGGGGGGGCTGAGGGAGAGGCTTCTTCGAGAAGCTGCTGGAAGTTTCCCCATGCCCAGGCTGGGCCCGCTGCTGACCAAGGCCGGGCCAATCAGTAGTTGAAGGAACGCCTCTGTGATAACATAGTTAAGAAAGAAGAAAAAAATAAAATAATAAGAGACGAAGATGGCTGCCGGAGAGGAGCAGGGTGAGAGCCTGTGAGCAACAACGCAGACACCAAGGTCAGTGCAGAAGGAGGGGGAGGAGATGCTCCTGGCGCCGGAGCTGAGATCCAGCTGCAGCCCATGGGGAAGACCATGGTGAAGCAGCTGTGCCCCTGCAGCCCATGGAGGACCACAGGAGTGCAGAGATCCACCTGTAGCCCGTGGAGGAGCCACGCCGGAGCAGGTGGATGCTGGGGAAGGCTGTAGCCCGTGGGAGACCCAAGGTGGAGCCGGGTCCTGGCAGGGGACTGTAGCCTGTGGGGAGAGGAGCCCACTTGGAGTAGGATTCTCCTGTTAGGATGCGTGGCTCGTGGGGCCCACGCTGGAGCAGCCTGTGCCTGAGGGACTGCACCCTGTGGAATGGGAGCCATGTGGCAGCTGTGGGTGAAGGGCTGCTGCCCATGGGATGGACTCTCGCCGGAGCAGTTTGTGAGAGGAACTGTATCCTGTGAGGGATGGACCCCATGGAATGTGGCTGGAAGGACTCTTCTCCCCAAGCAGCGGCTGAGAACAGCAGCTGACCACAGCAACACCTCCCCCCCACCTCGCCTTTTCCCTTGACCGCTGCGGGAGAATAGGTTGGATGTAAGAAGGAGGGGGTGGGGGGTAAAAGGTGTCTTTTAGTCTCTCACTCTTAGCTCTGATCTTGTTAGTAATAAACCTGACTACTATTCCCACATGGAGTCTTGTTTTGCCTGTGACAGTAATTAAAAAAGAATTTGCTGTATTCCTTATCATAAATAACGAAACCTCTCATTATATTCTCTCTCTCCTCTATAGCTGAGCAAAAGAGAGTGAGAGAGTGGCTGTAGTGGGCCCCTGGCACTCAGCCCAAGTTAAACCACTACACATACAAAATGGCTATTCAGGAAACTATGCTATATGCTACTTAGAAGTGTTTCTCAATCTTGGTGTCTTGTAGGACTAGATAAATATGTAAAATACTAGTTTAGACAGATACTAGTCTAGAAGAGAAGGGTTCCATCAATAACAACTGTGTTGCAAATGCGTTGGTTCACCTACATGAGATTGCACAGGACAAACATAAACGTCATCACTTTGATCTGTTGTTGCATGACACACCTTTTAAAGAAAATCAAATCACAATAGAAAATTAAACATTTGTCGAGGAACTTAAGAATCCGGGCTACTACAAAAAATTGATGATTGTTAATGATTGCTCTTAATCTTCAGTTCTATTTTGTTGAATGGAAACCTATCATTCTGCTTTAAGAGGGTATGACATTCACTTCTAAAAGGTTGTCTTTAGACCCAAGAAGAGGTTTTAACTGGCAATAACCATGCTGTATCTGTTATTCCACTTGTTATCATCCCACGTGTTACTATGAAAAATAGCACTGTCTCAGGACAGTCAATTCACTAGGAAACAAAATTTGGCTGTGTCCAAACCCTTGGCTGAATAATGATTAAATGTCTGATGTTAGCTCATCAGCAGGCAGCTATGTCTCCCACCTCTCCTGCAATTATAACATAAATTCAGTTTAGTTTTTCTATTTAAAAATAATTGTATTGTTTAAACATGAGCCCATTCAGAAAATATCTAAATTTGTCTTTCCCACTCAGATTTTTAATGCCTGGCCACTGCTTCTGAATGATGTATAATGAAAATAGAAAGGTCAGTGCTATTACCACATTGAAAATATCCATCCACATCTGCTTCCTAAGATGTTGCATGCATGACGTACCAGGCAACACACATTAGTGTATTATCTACGTGTGCCTGAAAACAGCATTTAGATTGTCTTTGAAAAGCATCTATAACTTTTTTCAGAATATTAATGAAGATGAGAAGATTAGAAGTAGATCCACGGTGGTATAGGGGGTCCGTGGCTAGGGATGGTTTCTGCCAGTAAGAGCAGACATATACTTTCTTGGACTGTTTGGTGCTACTTTATTGTAAAAGATGTAATAAAAAATATTCTCCATGAAAGCATTATAATACTTGCCTACAGGTCTGTCCCAGTTTGGAAAAATGTAATTGCTGATTTGGACTAAACTTCTTCCTACATTTCCCCATAATGAAATGCTAACATGAACACAAGCGTTCACCCTAGCAGAAAAATCTGCAAAATCTTACTTTTTGACCAGACATGCAGGCAGTTCAATTTAATTCTCACTAGTTCTTTACACAAAACTAAAAAAAAATCCCTGAAGGAAGAAGTGCTCGAGTCAGCTCCACAGAGAACAGAAGTTTATCCTATTCAGAACCATCAGTGGGAGGAATCTTCTATTGAAATGTTAAATGTTGTTTCATTGCCTTCCATACAGCCTTTCCATAAAATCTAAAGAACTTTTTATGCCAAATTTATATTCATTGTGAGCTTTTTTGCCCCTGGCTCTCCAGCTGTTTCCTTGCTTACATCCTGAGGCAAGAACTGCTGAACTTTGGGAGCAGGAAGACTGAATTATTGACAGGGATGGTCTAATAGACAATTTTAGAGTGTGTACACCTGAGAATTGGTTATCCAGATCTTCCAGGTAAAGGAATAAATTTCAAGAGCATAAGAAATAGCCAGCAGAGACTGAGAGAACACAGAGATGTTTAAAAGGAACTTTGAAGTGTAAAAGGGCAAGAAACATAATAGACAGTGAGATTGCAATGGTAGATAATGATGAAGGGTTATGATAGTTAATGGGTTAAAGGGTTACGATAGTTAATGATGAAGGGTAGTGATGAGTGGATGCTAATTAGCGAAGAAAAGAGGAAATTAGTAAAAAACAGATGAATTATATGATTACAGTGATAAAGTCTTGGAAGTATGGAATAGGAGAACAAGACACTGAAAAAATAAAGGTCAGAGGCAGGGAGAGGCTTTTTGCTATGGAAATGGCAAGAAAAGAGGGATTTTAGAAAAATTAACGGTATTTCACAACAGTTGAAATGATAAATGAAGGAGTTGATGATAAATGTAAGTTTAACAGGTTGGCGGCAAAGTGATTTTAAAGATTATGGTACAGAACAGAGAGGAGAATTTGGAGAGGAGATAAAGATGTTTTTTCTCTATCCAAAGAATTTAAATTTCCAGTGCAACATCAAGGATAAGAAAGCCATTCAATGGTGAGTGAGAGGCTGTAAAGAGCAAGATCTCACCCTCAGTAAACTGATTACATGATTGCCTGCATAGACTTAAGCAGTAGGGGAATGTGTTATGGAAAAAAGGGATCCACCGTTAATGACCTAGAAGAAGAAGCAGGAAATGCTGAAGAACTTTTTAGTAAGGACTGAGGAGAACAGAGAAAATGTGTTATAGTCACTTTGTAAAATGAAAGCTGATTTCTAATAGCTTTTGATTATTAGAAGATGTCTCTAGCATTTGAGGAATTCAGTCTTATAAGAAGTTTGTTCAGCCTGATTGATAAGAAAGATATTATACAAGTCCTGCTTTTAAAAAAAAAGTGAAAAAAAATTAAAAAAATTAAATTTTTTAAAATTTTAAAAATTAAAAAATTAAATTTTTTAAAATTTTAAAAATTAAAGTGATTCCTTCATGAGCAATAAATAATGATGTGGACAACACCAGAACAACAACGAAATTCACACTAAACTAAAGTTGTTTTGTTTTCCTATCTGCAACTATAATTTCCTACTGAAACGCTCGAAACTATATGATGTTCAACTAAATTTCCTTTATCTAGAGATAACAGGAGATAAGAACAAATAATTAGATAATACTTCTATTCTTGATCCTCCTTTGTCATCCTGTACCATGGTCAAAATACATAAAGCACCTGTGGCTAAAAAGATCAGCTTTCCCAATGCTGTGCTTTCATTGGATCTGGAGATCTGCACATGAAGAGAAAGAAGGCAGATAATTTTTGATACAATGAAAGCTCATGCTATTTGATTTATGTGGCAAATCTACTGGAGACCTTTCTTTTCTGCAGAACTCTTTCTATTACAAGACTAAGGTCCTAACAAGGAAGGTACTATTGAGTGAACTACAAGTCTCCCAAAGAATTTATTGCTGTTAGAAATAATTTGAAATTTCATTGTATCCTGATCAGTACCCTTAGTATTTAAAAACTAACTTTGTTTCATTGTTGGTTTTTTAAAAGTATTTTTCTACTGTCCAAAATTTTCCTAATATTATTCCTCTAATATTCCCTAATATTATTTTCATCAATTCTGTTTAAGGAAGATGCATAGATATTAGAGTAGCATACTTACTGGCACCACTGGTTTCCTGAGTACCAAACCCCTGGTAAACAGAAAATGGCCATTTCAGAAATGTTTGAATATACATTCAGGGGTCAAATCTAAGAACTCTGTAATTTGGGAGATGACTAATTGTCATCTTCTTGAGGAAAACATAATTTTTAGAAGAGAAACGAAAAATGCAGTTGAAATATTTCACTTAATTTAAACATTTCCTATACGCAGCCTTCCAGGATGAGGTATTTGTGCATAGGTGGAACAGGCCTATCAGAGAGATAGGCAAGGAGGAGTTTATGTTCTTTACTCAAGATGGGTTTACAGTAGCTGCTGTATGCACTTTGCCCCCAACCTGCTACACATACTAGGCATCCAGATTAGGACTTAGTTGGCTTTCGGTGCTCTACGAGGACTGTGAGTATATAAGAACACAATATCCCATTCCCCTTACACCCTTAGGTACCCAAATTTCCCCAGTGAAGCACATAGAGTGCCTATTACTCATGCTTGGAAATGCTTTCTGCTAACTAGGTCACAACCAGCTCTCAACAGGACATGTTGTCTGCCAGAGATCCCAGAGGAGCTTGGTCCAGAGGACACACAGAGAGTGTGCTTCTCATTTTCTAAAAGAGCTGAGCTCATCACAGAACACAGGACACAAATGAATTGTCATTCCAAAACACAGCCGAAGAAGGAGACTGGTCAGAAGTAAGCTTTGTGGTTGTTTCATCCCTCCTACACTCACCCAAACTGTTGCCATTCTCCCAGTTTTTCTTTCATAAAGTAAAGCAGGAGAGACAGTTTCAGCCAGGTTCATTCCATGTGAATCTGATGGAATTCAGACTTTCCCCTCCCTATCACAAAAAGTCTGCCTGAATCACCAGTTTTGTGTCTTGTAGATATTCATGGGGAGAAACAGTCTTCACTATTCCTGTTCACACTATGCTGCTAAAAAAACCCACATAAACAAACCCCTACCCAAACCCCCGTCAAACAAATAAAGAACAACTAGCCAGAGAGCCAGCAAACTACCCACCATTGCAATGTTTACACCTTGATTTCTGCCCCGTTCTAAGCACTAAAGAGTGTGAGAGCCACATTATTTAATCTTTGCAATATTGAATAGAAGCAAGTATGCACATCCACCATCTCATTTTTTCAAAGCATATTCTAGTTCTTAATGTGTGTTCTTTTAAGGGATGACTCAGGGTCCTAAATCTAGAAGAGGGCCCTGGCTGCAAATCTCATTCTCCAGTTCAGACTAGACTTCTTAAACCTGGGAAGGGACAGGGCAAAGCACTCTTTTTGGTCCTTCGCTCCTACTTGTGCAGCATCTTACACCAGTCTAAGTCAGAACTGCCTGCCTCTCTCTCCCTGGCTAAATCACCACGGTGAATCAGTTGAGAGAGTTAATCCACCTGACAGCTAATCATTTGTTTCTACAGAGTTAGTGTTCTGATACAAAACCTGCTTGATTCGTGTTACCATGTGTTAGAAACACATCAACCAGGAAGTGGGAGTCGAAGAACCAATGGCTTGGACTTAATTGGACCAAAGTTGCCAAGGAGCCTCACACTTGGGATGCTATCTTGTGCTCTTAAGTGGAATCTGAACACTCGCTCTTAAAATGCCTCTGTCTTATCTACTGAAACATTGCCAGATGTGAATCATAGCAGATTTTCCTTCTGGCTTCTGGGTAGTGTTGGACATACTGAGAAACCATCCCCATCTCCATCACCAGATTTTCTAGTTAGTGTAAACATTAACTCTGTACTGTTTGGTTGGTTGGTTGTTTCTTTTTTTCCTGAAAGGAATGTCTTGCTTATTCACTGTCAAATTTTAGGATATGAAAGAGCAGTGAAAATGAAACTGAAAGATAAATCAAATAAAGAATCTGTGGTCTGTTAGGAGAATCCAACAGCAAGGAACACTTAAAACCAAAGCGCAGTAAGAGGGTTTATGCTAAATTAATTATCAGGATTGCACCTGGCGCTCAGAACTTATTTCTTCAGTTAAAAAGCATGCAAGTATCTTTGTGTGAGACTGACAAACAGACTGACCAAATTTTTAAAGCATCTCATGAGAATGACACAAATGCACAGAAATGGGAATAAATTAATAAACAGGGAAGCAACATTTCTATCCATTGCTGCAATAATTTAGAAAAGGAAACACCATTAAAAGAGAAAGGGTGATAAAAGCATATCACTAGACTGCTAAGTTTGCCTTGTACTTTGCTGTAAAAGCTAGAGGTCATCGTCTGAGTGTTCTGAAAGCTACTCCATTCAGCAGAACTCAAAAAAACCAGTTCCTACATTTTGTTATGAGTCAAGCCAGCAAAATGTTTTTAATGAGCTTTCAGGGTTGATTTTGGAAATATCATGGTGCCATTTATGGTAAAACTAGAACAAATAATAGCTCTCTCTTGAATATAGCCATCTCATCCCCATTACACCATATCAATGCCATTAGAAGCAAACTGGTTTTCCTGTCCTCTCTGTCTATTAAATTGTCTTCCAAATTGATAGCATTCTTACCAGGAAAATTTGCCAAGCATGTCTAAAGAATGATTAACTGTTTATATACTACTTCAATTTCTCCATCTATTGCAGTTTCTGATTTCATTTTGTTAATGTCTTGAGTACTGTGTTAAAAAAGTAATTAATTGCCCCCATTTGATAAAAAATACCCTCTATATCGGAAGGAGGTTAGTATTTAGCTTGCATCTGGGTTAGTGTAATGCTAGCCAGGAGATTATTGACTAGCAACTCCAAATTTAAAGAAATTCATCTTTTCAAGAAACTGTGGTATGTGAGGTATGTTGCTGAACTGGGGTTTAGGGTATTGGTGTTTGGGTTTGTTTCCTACCTTTCCCAAAGAAAGCATACCGAAGTAACACATGTAATTGCAAGTACACCCACAGAGTAATTAATGTCAGCTGAAGAAAATGTTTGAGTGAGCACCAGTGTAGCATGGGTTGGAAAACTCTGAATCTCTTTCATACCATTTTGGTGACCAAATATTACATGGTGCTGAAGACCAAAGTATTATTCTCTTGACTGCAGCTTACCCTCCATAAACTCACTTTATGGACTTTGAGAGCTAGACTACCAGAAAGGTGTAGCTACAGTAGGTGACCAGACTGAGATTATCCCTGAAATCTGAGGTCAGTCTGTTACAACTACATGGCTGCTGAACTTGACTCAAATCATGTTATGCTTTAACATGATAAAGCATAAACCATCTTTTTTTTTTCTTTTTTTTTTTTTTTTCCAAATGGCTACAAATTGCCCTTAGAGCCTCACAGTAGGTATTTCTGTGGCTGAAGGGTAAACACTTCCTGAATAACAAGAGAGGACAAAGAACAGAGACCTGAAAAAGCTGAGACAGCTGGCAGAACTGCTTTTGCAAAGGTGCACAAGGTGAGCACCTGCAAACTCCTGCATCATGGCATATGTCATCCTCTTAAGCAAGGAGTTGATACTAAACTGTTCTCTGCATTTACTCAGGAGTAATCCTGACTCACTTAGGAGGCATATCCAAGTAGGATTATATATCCACTTAGGAGATTATTCAAGCTGTTGGCTTTTGAAAGAGTGACTTTGCTCCTGCTTATTCTATAGCAATTTTACATCTCAGTTCTCAGTATCAATCTCAGATATTATATTTATTACAGCAGGTATTGTATTATTATATTTCTCTGCATACTTCTTGTCTAGTTGACACTACTTGATGAGTAAATGTCTAACTTTTCATTTCCACTGTGCCCAAAGAGTCCCATTCCTTCAGTTCAATCATCTACTTGTCTATTGATGTACTCAAAAGGGATGGAGCTAATTAGCAGAGGTAGCCTAGATGTCTGTAGCAGAAGAGATTAAATTGTCAAAAAATTCTAAATATCCTCTTTTTTACTTTATTGTGAGATATTCAGAATAACCAATTTACTTCTAGCTGCCATGTATTTGCCTTTGTACATAGTATAGGCATCCAAGTATAATTGTTTTATTAAGTGGAAAAGCTTTGTTAACTTCAAAAGCTTTTGTTAGTATTTATTCTAAGTTAAATACACAGCTTGGTATGAGGGAACACTGTCTTCTGTTGTAAAATAACCAGGTATACACAACTAAATCAGTAGCAATCAGGTAATTAGAGCCATATTTAAGGTATTTGTTCACATCATAGGAGGTAAGCAAATATGCTTTGGATATAAGAGGAATTCTCAATGTATTTGGTAAGTACTGGTTTGGGTTTTTTTCCTAATCAGCTATTTATGAATTCTATAACTTGAGCTCTGATTTCTCTTCTGAATTGTTTCCCATTTTGAGTCACACCACAGCAGTTTTCACTATTCATATGGAAGCACTCTGGGTTTTTTCAGCACAACTGCTTGAAAACAAGATAAATTGGATCCCAGAGGAGAATGCAACTTTTAAATCTAGAAAATTAGTAGGTTTTAGGCAAGAGGGAAATTGATATTATCACAAAAGTTTTGTATTCTACTTTTAACTTGCCGGTGTCTCTAGGAATGAGTTCATGCAGACTCCTGAATAATTTCAGTCTAGAGCCAGAAAGATTTGGCCTGTCCCATAAGCATCTTTAGCATTTTCAAAGTTGTTCCTGCCCTGAATAGTTAAAAAAGATCTCTTAACCATAACCATCCTTCATATATAAGAAATGTGAAAATTAGGTTGGGTTAAAACATAGGGGTTTGAGTATTCCTTTATTTCAATTTGCAATATAAATTGAGTCATTTCAAACCCGAGATTTCTTTAAATGACAAACTCCCTCCATCAACCCAAAACCAAACCAAAACAGAGTAAAACAAAACTAAACCAAACCACTGCAGTGAGATACTTTGGCAACTTCCAAACTTACTATAAAAGAATTTTTTTAAGAGATCATTGTCAAAAACCATTTTTTCGGCAGTCAGTTTTGATTTTGACAAACATAGATTTTCTAATTAATATTTAGTTGAAAAATTCCTTACTATGCTTTTTCTAAATTGACATGGGACTTGGGTTGCAGCTGGACACTCTGCAAAAGATATACCATATTTGTGTAGCCCAAGGAAAATGCAAGCTGGAGAGGGAGGGCATAAAAACTAAGGTGATGTTACATAAGGCACCTTTTTTCTCAGAAAAATGTCATAGTGAGCAGAAAGCATTACTGATTTTGTTTGCTGTGACAGCAAGATGAACTAGCACGGCTAAAGAAGGATTGCTTAATGCCCTGGCTGTTTCCTGCCCTGGAAAGCATCCGCACCTATCAGTATGTCCTCTGCAGGATATAGTAGTAATATATCAACATGCACAGTGCCAGTGGTTAAAAAGTTGAAATTTCACAGGAAGCAGGGGTCATCAGTATCTCATTTTGATGAAAAAGATTAAAATCTAGATTTCCCTTTACTCCAAGGAACAGCCTTTGTGACGATGCTCAGTGAAAAGCTTATGTTCTTCTAATTGCAGGGCTACAGAAAACTGTGTACATGCACACAATCGCAGAGCTTCATGTTCCTCTTGAAATACCTTAACAGAATAATAATCTAGCCAATTACAAATTAATGCTGCTTAAAAATCATCTCCTCATTTTTAGGCTGAATTTTCAAGGGAATAAAAAGTGATGATTCTTTGCTGCTGTTGCACCTCCCACCAGATTTATTATTGCTGCTACTATCACAGCTGCCTCGCTCTCATAAGGTACAGCGAGACAGACAGCAGTGGTACTTGCAGCAGGAGCGGTACCTGTGGAAGTAGAAAAAGTGCAATGATAAGAGCAGTATCAAAAGAATTGGATACATGTAGGATAAGCTGGAATTTCTGCACTCCTAGGGAGAGGAAATGAGATGCTGGAGAGATTTCAAAACCTTTTTATTTCTCCAAATCAAATCCTTTTTTTTTCCTTTTTTTTTTCTTTTTTTTTTTCCTGCCAGAGCACAGCAGGAGAATAGTGATTACAGTCTCCCTGTGCAATTCCATCTTTCTAGCCACAGCCATTTTGGGGGCAGATATAATTAATCTTTTCCTTGTGCACTTGAGAATGCCTTGGGATACTCTCCAAGTCTCATCTTCAGGAGACACCTTTGTTCCCAGGGGGGAATTTATTCTCTGCCACAAATCACTTGCTTTGAACATCCTAATCGATATGTTTGAAGAGAGTTTGGATAAATTATGGTTGGAAGCTGTGGTGAATAATTCTTCATTAAGAAGAAAACAAACTCTTCTTGAGAGGGTACGCATCAGGTATAATTCCGGAGCAGAACTGACAAAATGGACCTAAATACCTTGTTCACCATAGCAGCTACTCCTTAGTGTGAATTGTAGGGAATGATAAAACAAAAAGAAGACAGTTAGGTTTTTAGTGTAATGGCAGAGGTTGTTCTTTCAACCATAATGACAAAAATAGTGTTATTTGCATAGGCTTTGCTGACATTAAAGTCCTGGATGTACCAAGAGGATAACAGATGACTTTCTCAGCCTAGGTAGGTAAATGAGCACACTGGATTTTACTACCCTCTGTTCCTGAGGCCTTGAGGGCAGAAAGAGGACATGAATATCAGGAGTCCCTTGTAACACCCATAAATTCTAGCTTACTTCATCTGACGTAAACAAATATCTTAAGGGCAGGGATCCAGAGGATGGGGCCAGGGTCTTTTCAATGGTGCCCAATGACAGGATCAGGCAACAGGCCACAAACTGAAACACAGGAAGGCAAAGGAAGGACAAGGGGATTGTAATGATACTGATTTACTTCACCAAACTCTAATTTGATTTAGTTCAGCCTACCAAAAGGCTGACTGAAATGAAGTATACAGTCTTGAACTGCTGAACAAGAAGTAGGTAGGGACAGAGAAGCCATTAGAAGTGCCTGGCTTGCATTTCTAATTAGTGCAAGAATACCCAGGTTTACCACACCTCTGCAAAGGAGGAACACTTACAGTAGAGTTACAGATTAGTTGCATTTACCACTAAAGAGGAATTTGCCCTTTTGTCACTGAAGTGTCTGTTCATTAATACAAATAATTGTTTTGATACAGACAATTAAAATAATGAGTGATGTGAATAGGAAAGGACCCACTCCAATAAAGTTGTTCTTCTGAATTAATTTGAATTTGAAAAGACCACAAAGCTGAAATGGATGAATGGATTATAAACTGCAAATATATGGAATGCTCAGTTATGTAATGTTGAATGCTGATGCACAGTTAGTACAGTGCTGGATGTGCTGACAGTATCTCAGAAAGAAAAACAAGACAGTAACAAGTAACCTGAAATAGGGGTTTCCAGGTGACTTTTCCCCCAGAAGAGGACAGCTGAGTAACAACCAGAAAAGTAACAAACACCTGCAGTACTGCTGGGGAAAGTATTCCTGTTGTGTCTTTCCTTTTTGTCTCTGAGTTGTTTTCCTTTCAGAGGAGACTTCTGGTGGCTTCCAGTGGAATGGTAGTCGGGAGACCTCTGCCCACACATGCTCTGTGGGTGGCATGTGTGCCTGCTAGATCGGCCTCATTTGTTCCACATCTGTGAGGTCCTCTGGGCAGCACAGGACAATTCTTCTCCATCAAATGTCTCCAAGAATAATTGAGTAACTCTACTGGGATTTTTTTATTCTCCTTGTCTGTAATGGGAAATTAAGAGACATGCATTAGAACTGGCAAAGACTGGCAGACTAGTGTTAGGTGTGCTGACTTGTGTCAAGTATGGTGGGAAGAAATGCCGAGTTTTTCTTTCTCGGTTGATCATTCACCATGCCAAAACTTTTCAAGAGGCATGAGTCAAATATAAAACATAACAGGAAAGCACCATTTAGTTCGAGAGCTGTTGAAACAAAGTAATGGTCTTTTTTTTGAAAAATATTGTGTTTAATGTTCCCCTGTGAAGCCTCTGTTCTTACCATTGCGCTCAGTTGCACACCCTTCAGGTATCAACAAGGAGAGACATAAAGTAGATCTCTGAGGATGCACAATTATCTTAAATATTAATCTTTTGCCTCAAAGGATAAGGATTTATCTAACTGCAGCAAATGTTATGTTTTTTGGGTTTTTTTGCTTAATGAAAGAGCTAGAATGTCAGAGGAATCTCTGATTCACATCATGAAACCATTGAAACCACCAGTATGAAACAACCTCATGTCTAGTACTTAAAATACAGAAATCTTTGCAGTAAATAGAAATATTTACATGCAGTTTTCTGTAATTTATGCCTTTATTTAAAGATTCTGTCTCCAAAATCTCTTATACTTAAGGTTTTGAGGATGTTCAGAGATGTTCACTTTCTTCAGGGTAAGAGTCTCATCTTCACTTTGCTTTAAATTAGAGAAGCTTTTGAGAGTTGGTTCAGTGAACAAAGCACATTACAATGACTGGATGTCTTTTAAAGTCCTATCATCCAGAACATGTTGAATTTTTCATAAGAGGAAAGATGTTACTAGTGTTGTGCTCTAATTTCCAGTTTACTCACTCAGAAGCACGCTTCATTATTCCTTTTACTGTAAGGGGGTTTTTGAGGAAAAGATACTAGAAGGACTTAGGGCAGAGATTTTAAAGTAATTGTTTCCATATTACATATAAATATTATGGCATAGCATACTCTACATTTTGCCTCAGTAGAATCAGCTGAGGCAAATAAGAACAGGACATAAGAATTTTGACCTGAAATGAGAGCTAGGTAAGGCCCTTCAGCTAGAATATTTTGAATATTTGTGTCTTAGGTGACTGAAAGAAAAACCTCTGAAGAAACCATGTTTCTAATTGTTGCCTTTTTAAAAATGAGATTGAAGTAGTTTCTGATACCTCCTCCTCGTCCTGCTTCAAAGCTTGGTAGCTTCAACAAATTTTCTAGTTTTATTGCACAACTTGTTTCTCCTCCCCAAAACACATGATGAAGCTGCACAATTGGCAGGACCGGACCTAGCATAAATATTCCTGACATAAAAAAAGTAAAACCACAGACAGGTCTAGTTCTCCTAGACTCAATATAGCTGGGATAGAGAGTGAGCACTACTCTTCTCCTTCCACATCCTTTCCTATCAACATCCTTCCCCCTTTGCCTCAATGATTGAAGGCAGCTTTTGTATCACAGTTGTGGCTGAAAAACCAGGAATTTATTATTCAGTGGTAGGCTATCCAGCCAGGCCGTACTGCTCAGAGCTTTTCACATTCATCTGGTTTCTGACTTTTTATTTCAGCTTCTTACAAGCTGATTATGCTTGTGAGACCTTGCCGTATCTGTGTGTCTCCACTAGCTTCATGTATGTCATTCAATTTCAACCAAATGGCAGGTCAGACTTTCAAAGAAAATCTCAAAGGCAGAAAATTAACCCAGGAGTCAATGTCCAAGTCACGGTACAGCTAAATGTCTGGAAGAGGACAAATTGTGGGGAAGGTAGAGTTGCAAGTATCTGAATGGGCCAGATATGCCATGCTCATAGTTCTTTTTAAGCCAGTTACGCTGTCCTTAAACATACAGCTCAACAGACTGCCCAGAGCTCATGCACAGTGCTTTCAAATTACAATAGCGCTTTGTCCTTTTACCATTATAGATGTAATTTTTCTAAAATTCAGCAAAAAACCCCTAAGTATATTTCACTGGCTAGAGGAGATATAGATATGTTTCTGCAAAGCTCTGTAATTGGGGTTTTTTTAACATTAAAATTAACATTAACATTTAAATATTGGATTAAAAGATACCTATGAGCTTCCCTCATGGAGTCTGTCATCTGTGTGGCAGTAAACAAGGACATCAGGCTGTAGTGCCAGTGATCAGAGCTTTTATTGGGAGGAGCATTTCTCTCACACAGAGTAGAGCTGGCCTCCTCTTGCTTCCTCAGACAAGCAGGTACTAACACTAAGTAGAGGAGCAGAAGTATCAGGAGCCTGCTGTGAGTTTAACAGAAGTAGCATAGCTTGTGGGATGGAAGTGGAGATTCATTACTGGTGGGTATGCACCTAATCTGACATCTCTCTGCCAATGGCAAATATTCCTTTAGTTCTATGGTCATGAATTTCATAGAAACTGTAATGTGAGCAGAACACAGCCACCTGGGCAATCTCTGCCCCTGTGTTTCTTATTGGAAGCAACCCATCTGCGTGTACCGCTTGGATTCACTTCCTCCCATTATTCCAAGCCATCCAGAAAGACCTAAAGGCTGTTTCTACTTCATGCCACCTTCTCTTTCTCACCCTCTCAGCTATACCATGTTAATCAAATACCTTCTCCCTACTATATTAATCTCTTGATTTTGTTTTGCTTTGGGGGCTTTTTTACCTGTAAATGTGGCTGAGGAAAGCAGGGCTGAAATACACAGAGATCGTGTCTTCTGAGGAAATCTCAGAAGTCAGTCAGTATAACTGAACTCAGCATGACTGCCAAATATCCAGTTATTTCAAAAAGCCTGTATTAAGGAAAACTTTTTGAAGCTACTTCTTTTCAAATTTGAGACTTCCATTTCCAGAAAGAATTTGAAAAAAAATAAAGGGCCTTGGAAGTAGAGGATGCAATCCTTCATTTTACAGTAAAATGTAAATTCTGTCATTTCAGAGATGAGAACCATGTCCAGTGTGGTTTCAGAAAAGCTCTTCTCACACTGAAACTATTTTCCTACTGCCATCCCTTGTCTTTCAGCCTGTAGTACCACATGCACCATAAACAAAGTTGTGTGTACTTAATTGAACAAATGCTGCCATTTCTGCAAATGAATATTTTCCAAAGTGGTCTTATCTGCAGAAAAAGTAGCTCAAAAACATTAAAGATTGTCTGATACTTGGATTGCACTTGTAACTCTGTTTACCCTTTGTTGGCTACAAGTTCTTGTGCCAGACTTTTGATTTTTTTTTCTTAAATTTCTGCTGAAATTTGTACAGAATCTGTGCAATTTACATGACCCCCAAATGTCTGCTGGCTTTTTAGACAGAGAAATGGCTTTGAGTGCAGGAAAACTTAGAAATTACAGGGCTAATGCCTGCAGTAAAACTATCTGTATTCCCAAGTGTATTCTTAATGTCCTCTTTATGGGGATGTCAGAGACTTCAACAAAACACTTCTTTCTAGCAACACATCAAGATCTGTATTTTACCGCTGTGAGGAAAGTATCTTTTCAGCTTTCTAAAATATGCTGTCTTCATGTGTCTTAAGTCAGTGGAAGCCATCCTAACCACAATGAATAGGTATATAGATGTAGTGTAAAACAGGATTCTCAGATGTTTTTCAAACACATACCAATAAAAACCAATTTGCTTAAAAAAAGATAAAAGATTTCCTGATGAGTTTTACATTATGCTTTTTATAAAATGTTCCTGAAGACTTTAAAGTGCTCTTAATCATAATTTTAGTGCAGCTTCTTAAAAACCTCATGCAGCTATCTCAAACTTTTCAATAATGCATTACTGTCAAGCTTAATGTTTTGTTACTGAGCAGTAATGTCTGATTCAGAAGTACAAATTCATATCTACTTGATGATGCAAAGATTTAAGCCAGGCTTCCTCAGGATACCAAATTTACAATAAAATAACAAAAAGAAATCTCAGACATCCTTTATGAGTACAGAAGCTGTCTGGTAAAGTCATAAAAAGAATATTACTGTACAAGAGGCAAGGATTTTATAGTGTTCAGCCAGATTGCACCATTTCAATTTAAATGAATATTTGCATAGCAGTGTTCTACCCTAAATAAAACACATAATTATCTGAACACTTTCTGCCAGTTGTCCACAAAATTTCTTTCTATCCTATCCTGTAATGGATAGAATGTCCACTTTTTGACCTTCTCAGTGCTTGCTTTGAAAGACTTTAGGAAGAGTCAAACATCTCCAGATCAAAAGACCTGATAGGATAAAGATGTCTGTAGGGTATTAGTGGTATACATCTTGAAACTTTTTTTGCTGAGTTGCAGTAACTAATGGAAGAGCAAAATGTTTTGTTGTAGACACTCAAGTCTTCAGTTCTCCAAAAGCGAAATTCAGTAAGTGCAGCAAGCTGTTTTCTGAGCCAACAAGTATTCAAAATCTACCATTTAAAAAGTTGCTACCAAAAGGCAGCCTGACATTTATACAAGGTTCTGCCACCTTAGTAATAAGTATGGGATCATCAGAGTTAAAATCTACAGTTAATACAGCTTGATCTAGGCAGCTAGGTTCATAAAATTTAAAACTCTAATATATGCATGCCCTTTCTTCGCTGAACTCAGCATGTAGAACACAGAATCTGTGCACTGGCATGTATGGCACATCGACATGGGATGCAATATGAAGTTAGAATTACAAACACTTGATTCAGACTTCTTATTCTTCACATTTTTTTGAATTTAGACATTGTGAAAAGAAAAGTTTTTGAAGAACTCAGAAAAAGGAAATCTTAAAATTTGGAGTTATAATTCACATTATAACATAAATACTGTTTACCAGAATAGTTTTTAGAAATCGCCTTGTGCATTGATCTTGCCTTCCAAAACACAAATTGTTAAAAATGCAAACATTTCAAACTTCCCATACTGCTTCAATTAATTGAAATTTTCCATGTAGGCTATATTTAAAGTAATTAAGGAGCAGTTAAGGTTTCATTGTTGCCAATACCTTCTAATTGTTCTGTAACAGACTACAGATACATTGAAATAAGTAAATGGAGCCCAAGGTAACTCAATTACACTTCTTCTGGTAGACTTTTTCTTCTCTATTACTTCATATAAATTTATTTGTGAAATACTGAATGATTTTTCAGGACTCCGTGGCAAGAAAGGATGTGCCTATGTCAAGGTTTATCTCGTTCAGAGTGACTAGTATGAATACCATTTCTCTGTGATGGCTGTATAAGTGGTCAGCAGCATTTAAAAAGGTGCCCGTGGTTCTGTTGTTTTGATTTCACTACTCAGTATTGCAAGGGATGTATGGAAATCTTTTTAGCTCAGAGACATCTGGTGAAATCTTGTGGACTGTCTTCATTTAGCTTGTGGTACCTTTTAAACACTCCTCCAGATGAATAAAGACAGCACAAATTAAAAATCAATATTGTGTTAGGGCTATCTTTGCATTGCAATTGCAGCACATGCATCTGTGAGATTATTTAACTGGCAGCTGTATCCAGCCTCTGTTGAATGGTTCTGTTGCTCTAGCATGTCTGTTATTTAAAAAAAACCACCAAAATTGTTATTAAAAAAACCCCAAAATTGATGGTTTACAGGACAAGTCCTTGCTTAAACTAGTTGATACAGATAGGGAACAGTGTAGCCCCCCCACAATCCAAGTGAAAGATGTTAGAGACCTGCTGTCCCACCTGGATCCTCATAAGTCTATGGGACCTGAAGGCATTCATCCTAGAGTGCCAAGAGAGCTGGCAGATGTGCTTGCTAAGCCTCTTTTGATCATCTTTCAACAGTCTTGGCTTACTGGAGAGGTTCCAGATGATTGGAAATTGGCTAATGTGGCACCTATCTATAAGAAGGGCAAGAAGGAGGATCCGGAGAATTATAGACCTGTCAGCCTGACCTCGGTACCAGGGAAAATTATGGAGCAAATCATCTTAAGGGAAATCATGTTGCATCTACAAGAAAATAAGGGGATCAGATGTAGCCAGCATGGATTTAGGAGGGGAAGATCTTGCTTAACCAACCTAGTCTCCTTTTATGATTGGGTAACTCATCTGATCGATGAGGGGAAACCTGTGGATGTAGTGTACCTTGATTTTAGTAAAGCCTTTGATACTGTTTCCTATAACAAACTCCTGGTTAAGCTGATGGATTGTGGCTTAGACAGGTTTACTCTGTCCTGGGTTA
>VXBA01005913.1:88626-128287 GCA_013399895.1 Serilophus lunatus | reverse complement strand
AGCTCGAGTACTGTGTCCAGTTCTGGGCCCCTCAGTTTAAGAAGGATATTGAGTTGCTGGAATGTGTCCAGAGAAGGGCAATGAGGATGGTGAAGGGGCTGGAGCACAAGCCCTATGAGGAATGGCTGAGGGAGCTGGGGTTGTTCAGCCTGGAGGAGAGGAGGCTCAGGGGTGACCTTATTGCTGTCTGTAACTACCTGAAAGGAGGTTGTAGTCAGGCCGGGGTAGGTCTCTTCTCCCAGGCTCCCAATGACAGGACAAGAGGACACAGTCTTAGGCTGCATCAAGGAAGGTTCAGGTTGGATATCAGGAGAAATTTTTTCACAGAAGAGAATGATTTCCCACTGGAATGGACTTCTCAGGGAGATGGTGGAGTCACCATCTCTGGATGTATTTAAGGATAGGTTGGATGATAAACTTAGTGACATGGTTTAGATGGTTTAGATGTTAGATAGGTTGTTAAGCTAGGTAAAGGTTAGACTTGATGATCTCTACAGTCTTTTCCAACCTTGTTAATTCTGTGTAATTCTGTGTAAAACATGGATGTAGAGCACAGTGTATCACATTACGGATTTAAAACAGATCTTTAGACATATGGCATTGTCTGAGGGTTTTTGCTTAGTGGTCTGTTTATTAAAATTTCAATAAGGCACCTGACTACTTTCCAAAAAATAAAACCTCAACAGTGTTTCAGGAATATCTCTGTCACTGTCCCATTGACTGTTTTAGAAAACTACAACCCAAGCAACCAATCAAATTATTGTAAAGATCACTCCAATTATGCCCAAACAACTCATTAAAAAAAAAAAAAAAGACAAACAAGGAAATGTTAATGTAACTGTTCTTATAACAGTTCTTATAAGTGAGATTTTCAAAATATGTCAGAAATCTAAAATGGTAATTGAATGTCTTGAATCCAGAATATAGAAAGCTTTCCTCAGTGTACATTTTGGTTCTTGCAATGAAGCCTGGATGAGTCTTAAATGAATATTGTCTACCTTAATGCTTAAGTGTTGAAGGCTTTGAATGCCAGTTAAGACAGTGAAAACATCTAGTATGGTTACAAGATTTGCAGAGTCACATCTGGGACTGAAATACGCTGGTATAAGGTATGAATTTATGTAAGCTACACAGTTGAGGTTTTGGTCCTTTATTGTCAAAGTCAAAAGAAGTAAAGCAATGCGGAAGAACTCATGTGATAGATCACCTAAAAAAAAGAGGAGATATTTTAAGGGCTAAGTTCCTTGCCTGCAGAGTATATCACCCTCAATATCCTTAAGTCATTGACTGCACCTTTCTGATGCAAGGTGATATTTCTTGCCTATTGCAGAAGTTTGAAAAAAAGACATATTGCTCTAGCTGATTCTGCACCAGTTGGTGATTCTGCACCAATTCTGTGCCGAAATCTAAGCCATTATGTGTCCTACCTGCAATAAAAGACAAAATGCCACTTCCTTGCTGCATAAAACTGTGTGTGTTTATCCACACCCTTATATGATCTCTCTTTCTCAAAATAGCTAGAAGCATTAAATAATTGTTCCAGATGATAGGATAAAAAAAAAAATTCTCAATCCCCAGTGTAGTTTCAGGATGTTTCTCTGACTTCATAGTGCATGAGCTTCTCCAGGGAACCCCTTTACAATTCTGAGAGGGGAATAGAAATGCTTACAGGAGGGTCATGTGTAAGGGGAAGCTCCAAAATGAGCAGTGAGCTGGATGGGACAGTGTCAGAAGCTCAGATAACTTGCAGTACTATAACAACAGGGTTTTGAAGCTGAGGGAAACAAGATAGACACCAAATGAAATGATTGAAATGATGCAGCCTGTGTTTTTAGCCGCATCTAACACCTTGGGAATTTCTGAGGAAAATGCTCTAAAACCTAGCACAAGTTGTGCAGGAGATGGAGAGTCAGGGAGGTGCAACCATTCAGAAATTACCTTATTTTCATCTTCTAGAGGTACTCTATGAAATTTGAAAGGACTGTAGTCTGTATTCAGCAGGGCTGCCTAGGTATAAATGTAATAACCCAAATGATTTTTCCATCAGTTACTCCTTTTGAGCTCTCTTCCTAAGACAGTGCTCTGTGCACAAGGGGATTTCTGTAATAATTACCCCTGAGAACCCAGTGGAATAAGTGGTAATTGTCTAAACACAGACATATATCCTTGTGTAATCCGTTCCAAAACTGGCAAGATTTAGTCCAAATTAGTCCTTAGTCCAAATTTCTAAGGGATTTTATGTTTTCATATTCTTCTAGCACAGTACAATTGAAGATACACACAGGATTGTACAGACCTTCTTGCTCTGCTCCTTGTAAGAACCACCTGTCTCATAACTGGGAAAGTAAACAGTTTGTATATCCTTGGGTTCCTTTCCTCAGCTGCAGAGTAGGGACAGCAGATGTCCTTTATGATTATGGGATTTCTCAAAGGGCCATAATACCTACCCGCTCCCAAGTCAAGCAAGGTTGAATACTATTCCTATTTCCTATCAGCACAAATAGAAATCATAACACTTTTAGTACACCATGCCACCAAATGGAGGAAAAGAACCAGATGCAAAACTGGCAGAAGAAACTGATACCTGTGATGTGTTGCTCTGAGGTCATATATAGAATATATATGAGAAAAACTGTTCCATTGGACAAAGGCCTATCTTTACCTCCCAGAAAGGGTGTCAGAAAAATCAAAATATTGAAAAAGCTAAAATGCAAAAAATCGTGGAGAGAATACATAATCTTTGTACTACTATCACAGAAGGTCTACTCACACCATTCTATTACTTTACAATTATATACTAACGTTCACACTTAAGTATAGAAAAGTAATTAAAGATTCTACATTTCTTTTTTGTGCCTTGCACCAAAGCACCAAATATAAACCCTCTGTCTGTTCAGTCTCTAAATATAGCCAAGAATTAAGATAGTCCTGCTTCTGCATGCTAAACAATCTAATGGAATCAATTACTGTTTTGCGTAGATGGCATCTGGTATTTGCAAATAAAACATGAAACATGAAATCTAACCAAAATAATCATGAAACTAGTTTCCACCCATCCTACTTTATCCTCAGTAAATGCATTATAGTTTTGCATCACAGGGTGGATTTTTCATATTTCTTAAAGACTTCAGCTGAGTAAATGTAACACAAGCAGAACAGGGCTGATTACTTTGACTTCAGCCAGTGGCTAAGCTGATGGAGTGAACATTGTTAATGTATTCACCGAGAAAACTGTCCCACTGCTTGGATTTTCAGCACTATGCTTTTATTGATCAGTGCACCAGTCATGCCAAGCAGAATCACGGTTTGCATTGTGAGATAAAGCAAGGTTTAGAGAGACCACCAATGTCAGCTATGGAAAGGACAGAACCTGAAATGGATTAAATACAGCTTTTTCCCGCTGTGACCTTAAGATCTTTCCCATTGTGCTTTGAAACTAAGGATAGTCCCACAATATCCATGTCTACAACTCATTTCAAAATATACCCTGTTGCAGCACTTTGCTGGCATTATAGTTTAGGACAAGAGAGCAGTCTTAAGCTGCACTAGAAGGTTTAGGTTAGATATTAGGAAGTTATTTACAGAAAGATTGATTGGGCATTGGAATAGGCTACAGATTCTAGTCATAGTACATTTTTTATATATAGATAAATTGTGAAAAAAAAATGATTGAAATCAGGTACACCGGTGGACTGAATGGAATTATAGGCCAACAAATACCTAAATATGGGTAATTTGACTGGTTTCTGAAACTAATAAATTTTATTGGATTTTTTTGTTATAGAAATTTTTCTAGAATCTCTTGTCTTATTTAAAAGAAACAACATTCCCCGTGAAAATATCTGGCTTTAATTCCTTTACCTATAGTATTTGCACTTGCAGAAGCAAATACCATTCTCAGCATGACACAGCTATTTATGAAATAGTTTAACTGCATCATGTGCAGTCAGCAGAAGTTCAGCAATGTAATTTGGAGAAAGTGACTTCATACTGTCAGCCTCTGAGCTACATATTATGCTGCAACACATTTTTCTTCCTATGTACTGTAAAACTATGGGAAGTTATCCAATTATGTCAAAGTATCCCTTGTTAACAACACAGGTTTACATTTGATAAGAAAAAAAGTGTGTGTGTATTGGGGTTTTTAGTGGGGTTTGGTTTGGTTTCCTTTTCCAGGGTTTTTTTTTTGTATGTCATTTTAATTTTCAAGAAGCTATAAAGAAAGTATATATATATAAAGAAGTAGTATCAGTGGCATAAGCAGGTGCACCCACCAAGGGTAGTTAAATGGTTCTTCACAAACCTTGAATTTTGGAGGATGACTTAGAGTTATGAAGCTATCCTTGCTATGTGTTGTGTGTAAGCTATCTAGTAGGACACTATTACAGAATAATAAAGAATGCTTCAGGAGCTTTAGCAACCATGTAAATGCAAACTCTCACAGCTGCTTCTTGAGTGCATGTAGGTTGAGTGGCACATCTCTTGTTTGTGCATGGCGTACCCAGGTGGCAAATCAAATAGATTTTGCCTTTCCCCAGCACTCCTGGCTGTAGCAGGATGCCCTGGGGGTGTGTAGCACAGTGCATGCTGCTCACACCGGACCATCTTCTACCCACTTCTGTTTTAAACCAGGCTCTTTCCCACTGTTATCTGTTAGTACTTTTTCAAAGGCAAAAGTACTAAATTTATTCTAGTTTATGTGTGTTCGTGCTAACCATTAGTCTGGGAAACTTGCAGTTGTACAAAGATATGAACCGTCCTGGCAGATCCTGAAAGATCCTGGCATCTAAACCTTCCCAAATAACCTAACTTAGCAATAAATGTTTGACTCCTTTCAAAAACTAGATAATGCATGGTATACTACTTCCAGCTGCATATTTCAAGTCACTGGATAGGAAAATAGCTTGGCCTAATAAAAACTAGGAAAAATTGGCAACAAGCAAGAGAAAATCCATGACAGAAAATAGTCTTGAAGCTGGAAAACTATTTTAGAAGTATTATTAATTTTATTTATAGAGAATAACTTTTAGGTAACAAGCCTCTAAATTATGGCACTTACAATAATCTTGGCTCTTAACAGCTGTTGGTGCCCATGATATAATAGCGCATGAATTTCATTGGTCCAACCTTGACTAAAGAAGTCAAAAAAAGTAAAAAAGATCAGTTTCCAGCTCATGTGTAAAGCGAATAATCATCCCACTGTACTTTTAATGCAATACAAAGAGCTGTGATAGTCTTATGGTAAGAACAACTCAGTTTCTCCCAAGTGCTACACAAGCTGTGTGGCTTGCTGTACAAAACAGTAATAATAAACAGTCCTTTGAGTCCAGCCAAGGCTGTAAGAATAGGCATGATTCAAAGGCTCAGCAGTGTAAGCGGGCCACTAAAATGTGGTCTTCTGGAAGCTGCTTTTAACACAATAGAACTATTACTTGGCCAGCTCAGTTGATGGTCACGTGCTTTTGTTGCCATGAGTTGTGAGAATCAGTTGAATCAGAGATTGCTGTAGAAATGTGAATGTGCTTTATGATGGTCTGTAGTAATTCTGTACATCTCTTATGTCTGTGTTCTTATAGCCACTTGGGCACTGAAGTAGCTGAAATGAGAAAAAGGCAGCAGTCACAAAATGAAGGAACATCAGCTGTGTCTCAAGCACCTGGAAACCAAAGGCCCAACAACACATGTTGCTTTTGTTGGTGCTGTTGCTGCAGCTGTTCATGGTATGTCCTGTAGTATATTTGGTTCCTTATCCACCACAGGTAAACGATGAGAATGGGAAATGTGAAGCACTGGGAGCATGCAAACTGCTGGGAGAGGAGGCACAATTTAACTCCTCACTTAAATATTTGATTTAAAAATTCCCTGATTTGGTTGGACATCTTGTGAGGGGGAAGAGGAGAGAATAGTCATTTCAAGCTATATTTACTCTACTGAAACTATAACTGAATGAGCAAATTTCAGTTGTAAAACTCCTCTGTATGAATGAGAGACTTGATGTTAAACATTTTATAGTTTGCATTAAAAACTTTTTTCCTGCTTGTACTTTTAATATTGCAGTTCTCTGCATTCAGAAGGATAAAAGGGAGATAGTAATAAATGTGAATATGTGGTATCCTGTTATACTACTTAGTTGTTGAATAATATATATTCTGTAAATCTGAAAACACAAGCCTTAAATTCCCCTTCATCTTTTAAACGTTGTGGCATAGTTTTAATGAAAAAAGAGGCTCAAAAATTGTGGCTGCTTGTCCTTTCCTAAATAAAGAGTTTACTTGGAAAGTCAAAAATCTAATGTCAGTTTCAGAAATAGCTTTAAATTCTCAGTGTCTTGAGGTGCATGAAGTCTATTTCTTATTTTTATGAACGCAGTATTGAAATACAAAGTAACTGACATACAGTACTGTTCAGAGCCTGTGCATCCTATTACCTACAGAGTTCAGTTATTTTGGAGTGACCAATTGTCTGTGTATTTGTGTTATTTTCACCTCAATCAGCCACCTGGCCCCAGTCTAAATTCTGAGACTATTTGCCCCAATATATTTTAAAGTACATGCCAGTAAGTATGCACAAGGTACCAAATGGGACGGGTTTTTTCCAAGATGCCACATCCTGGAAGAACTATCAGGGTTTTCCTGCCTTGGATTTTACTTCCAGTTTCACCTAGAGGCAGAGGATAGTTGGAGCAAAGATAAGCAAGAGCTCCTGCTTTTACCATGCTACTTTGCAATATATTCAAACCTTATTGCAAAGAGATGGAAGAGCATGAAACAGGAAGTAGAGGATGTTTTTCCACTTTTCCCTCTGCTCTAGGACAAGGGTACAATGTATGGTTAGCTATACTTTTACAGGCCAGAGGTTCATTTAGCTCACTATCCTATTTGAGGAAGTGACCTTTTTTGGATGCCACAAGGAAAGAACAAAACTAGTAGATATGCACGTCCTGAACCTACTCACAGCAAAACTCCTCCCAACTTCTGGCAATCAGCAACTTAGCAACTACCTGGCTCAGAGTTCATTTCTGTGTGGATTATAGTCCTTGATGGAATTTTCTTTCATTAATTTGTCAAACCATTTTCAGAAGCAACTTCCTGAACTCATCTGAACTTTTGGCATCCAGGGTTTCCTTTAGCAATAAATTCTACAATGGGCCTGTGCACTTCATGAAGTATTACTCCCTTTTATTTATTTTAACCTACTAGATACTAATATAACTTGATGCCTCCTTTTCTTGTGATTGTGAAGAACAGTGACTAATTGTTCTCAGGATGGTAAATGATAAATTTTATAGAAGTCTCTTATGTCTCCCTTCAGCTATTTTTTTCTTTCATAGTCTTCTCTATTCTAATCACTGTGATACAGAAACTTACCCAGATCATGGTTTATCCTTATCTGTCCTGTCTACCCACCTACCTTGTGTCTCTCTATATACTTTTCCTATGCCACTATCTTCTGTCTGAGATGTGTGACTAGATCTGTTGCAGTAGTCAAGACAAGGGTGCACCATGTGTTGTGTTTGTTCTTGAATTTTGTTACTAATTCCTAGCACTCTGCTTGCTTTATAACAACCCCATAGATAATGTTTTCATAGAATTATCTACCCTGACTACAACATCTCTTTCCTGAATGGAAATAAAGGCCATCATTGTGCACGTACAACTAGACTTGGCTTTTGCCTTGCATACTAGACTAGGAATAGCTATAAAAGTTATCAATCTAATTTCTAAAACTTAATGACAGCTGATTTTATTTTTCAGGCATGTTGTAGCTCAAGAAAAATCATTTGACAACTACACTATTTTGAAGCTTTATGAGCTTTGTGACTCTTGGAGTGCCTCCACTCCTCAGAATGTAATACCATTATATATGTGAACAGCTTATGCATAATAAATTAAATTAGAGCAATTACTGATATAAAATGTAAATCTGCTTTAGTAATTATTTTTGCTGTCCTTCAAGGTTTTTCAGGTCTTGATGGGATTTTTTTGGTAAAGTAGGTTAGACTGAGCATGGTGAAATCCTGTCAATTTAAGCTAGTTTTGGGATTAAGTCAAATAACTGGTCAAAGGGGATAGTTACATCACTTGTGCTTACTAAAATCAAAAAGCTAGAAAAGGTGATGTAATAAGCCTTTTCCAGCTATTTCTTCTATGGTTTGATAGTGGAAATTCCATTAGAGGGAAATGGGACAAAACTTTGAAAAAAGCAATATGAAATATTTCATAATTTCACTTAAAATGAAGGTGCCATATTAATTTTGTAAATTTGAACCGTCTTGGTAGAGTACAGATTACTGCTCTTCCTTCAGTTTTGTCCACTAAAAAACTACAAAAATAATTTAAAAAAAATAACAAACTTTATTATTCACTTATATATAGGGGATTCTAGGTAGTTAATTCTCTAGGATACTTCTCTGTAATGGGAAATCCTAACCAACAATTGTAACAGGTTCTCTGGACCTAATGTAATTACATGCTCTCCCTAGCTCCACAGGTCTTTCTATTTGAGTAACATGAATTTCTCTGTAAATGTTGCTGGATTTATTAATGGTGAAGACAATGCTTTAACTGCCAATATCAAGATCAGAAGAATTTTCTTCTAGTTTTCCACCTGTGTGTAACTGAGGAGGGCTCTTACATTGCTAACTTCTTATTGACTCACTTTCCTCATGATTCTCAGAAATGGCAGGTTTATGTGCAGGTTTTAGTATGAAATTTTCACTTTTTCCTGTTTGAAGAGTTAGTTCAATAGTTCATGTATCCAAACAAATCACTAGAATTCTAAAAGTACCTTTTGTGAATCATGAGACTTTTTTTCTTCTGTTCTACCCTAGAATAGGCATTAAGTCTTCTGCTTGCACAACAACATAGGCAAATATTCACACCTTTGCTTGGGGAAATAGTCTCTTCCCTTACAGAGCAGTTAACATTTTATTAACAGCAAAAAGTTAGCTTGAAAAATTATTCAGTGCACCTTATTACAAACCTCTTTTTTTTTCTTCTAATAATTCCTTCTTAAAGCTAACAACTATTTGAAACACTTCTCTATTGTTGTGGAATAACCCTGGTAGGTAGCTCAGCCCTGTACAGACACTTACTCACTCCTCACCAGCAAGATTGGGAAGAGAATCAGAAGGTTGAAAGTGACAAAACTCTTCCATGGAGATAAAGAGCTTAATTGATAAGGCAAAACTGCATGCACAAGTAAAGCAAAACAAGAAACTGATTTACTGCTTCCCATCTCCAGGCAGGTGTTCAGCCATCTCCGGGAAAGCAAGGCTCCATCACGTTACAGTGACTTGGGAAGACAGATGCTACAACTCTGAACCTCCATTCTTACTTTTTCTTCCCCCTTTTTCTTCTTTTATTGCTGAGCACAATGTCATATGGTATGGAACATTCCTTTGGTCAGTTGTGGTTAGCTGTCCCACCTGTGTCCCCTCCCACCTTCTTGTGCATCCCCAGCCCACTCACTGGCAAGACATTTTGAGAGACTCGGAAATCTTTGATGCTTCCAAACGCTGCTCAGCAGCAGCTAAAACACTGGTGTGTTATCAACACTGTTTCGGTCACAAATCCAAAACATAGCAACATATGGATCACTATGAAGGAAAAAACTCATCCCAGCCAGACCTGGTACATCTATTGGCACTGATAATTCTCAGGGCAGCAAATTGTTCAGTTTTTAAGGACAAAACAAGACTGATTACCAAGGTTTCCTCAGACTGGAAAAGATGGAGATAAACAAGGTTATTAAGATGGCCATTTTATTTTAATAGGTATGCTCGGGGTGTTGCCCACCTAGCTTAAGTTCTGAACTTGTTTCTGAGCATCAGTGAAGGAAGCAGTCCTCCTTAGTGGGGAAAATAAAGTGCTTGGGGAGTTCCCAACAGGAAAAAATTGCCAATTACAGCAGAAGCAGATGATGTATCCCTGCAGAGATGTTCTATAGGACCTTCCTCTCTTCACTGGCCAGATTTAAACCTTAGGCACTCATTTCAGAAAGACTGCCTCATTAAAGCAGCTAACAGATAAGTACCAGTCAGGTACACAACGTCCTGGACTGATTCTCACAGTGGGTGTAAAGTTTTGCAGAACTCCATTCTAATAGAGGACAGAAGAGAGTTCTTCCTGACTAGGTGTAATTTCAATGACTTGGGCAGCCTGAGAGTCGCAAAATTTGCACTAAGTCTCATAAGTCTATAATTTCCTCTATTATGCTTTCTCTGGAGAGTTGCTCCAGAGAGTATTTAGTTTTGAGCTCAGCTTGGCGAGGTAAGAACAGTTAGCCTGCTATTTCACTTCCCCAACTTTATTTAGCAATCCATTACTCGAGCTTCCTGAGCAGACATGAAGCCAGTTGTTCTCTTGCAAACACTTGTAAATCACATTCTTCAAAAAACTCTCCGGACACTAGTACAGAGAGGTTGACTTCTCTGCTTCCTCCTTTGTCTCCCACCCAGATAAAAAGTCATATCTTTTTATCCTCTCTTCCTTTCATAAAGGTGCTCAGTGAATTTGAAAACTGAGGAACACTCTGATGTCCGATAATCCCTCTCCTTTAACTGTGCACAGAAGGCTCAGAAGGCATTTAACATTACCCTGAAAGAGATCTTAGCAGGCAGTCTGGGGGACATGAAAAGGCTTCCAGGGGAAAAGTGAAGAGCATTACTTAACTTTACTTATAGCTTGATTCAAATAAGTGAGCTGGGAAGCCTTTACCTGAAAGGGAACCATTAAAACAACTGCTGAAGACTTGTGGATGAGAGTTTTCCACAAACAAGAGATTCCAGGGAAGATAGGGTATTGCCATCTTGGCAGTAAACAACAGTTACTCTTGGCAAGAAACATCTCTCCTCTAGGTCTTGTAACTTGTCTGTAACTGATGTGAGTAACTTCTGCATCTTCTTCCTGATGATCTCATTACACAAATATTTTTAATTATTAAAGGGAACGTTTTATTTGCATGGTTAGCAGTTTATTTGGCCCTACAAGAAGACATTTCTGTCCCTTGTGCCATGAATATGAGATTACAGAAACAGTTTTAAGAAATGTTTTAAATTATACTAATATTTTTTCTCTACATTATCCTCCTAACAGAGTGTGCATGGCACTCTAAATGGAAAAAAACCAAAAACACCAACACTTTTTTGTTTTTGTTTTTTCCACTTACTTTGAGAGGGATAACTTTTTCCTGACATATTCAATATTAGATTGCTATTGAAAAATTCTCTCTAAGCTTTGCATGAGTCTAAACAAGATAATCTATTGTTGGGCATAGTCATGGCTGCTTTATTATGTTTAACTATGGTAGAAAGTTTGGAGGAGAGGGGAGCAAAGAAAGGATGGAAACAAAAAAACTCAATGCAATAAATTATAGCCACATGTTCTGCATGATGTGGAAAACAAAATCCATATCCTTCTTCCTGTGCCCATCTGCAGCCCAAATTTTATACTAGCAGCAGACTAGAGGTGGGCTGGTATGAAAAAGTCACTCAGGCTCCAGTGTTTTGTTAAAGCTTTTAACAAGAAAAGAAAATTCTTATCTTTGAAAAAAAGCACTGATTTTAAAATATATGTTGACATTAACTTTATTTTTAATTCTTTTCCTTCCTGAACACATAGGACAACACATCTGAAACAGATGTACTCAGTTTTCTGTGTTTTAGCTTTTCAAAACATTGCAACTAAGAAAAAGCAAGTATGGAAAAGTGAATCAGGAATTATTGTACTATAATGCAGAATAGAGAAAGGCAGGCTACTGTACTGCATTTTACTAAAATAGAAGGTAATATTTTTAAAAGATATTTAATGGGAAAATATGTTCCATTTTGAGTTTTTTTATACTTCAAAAATTCACGGGCATCCTTACATTTTTATCATGCTGTTCCAGAGGTCAAAGTTGAAAACATTCCCTCACTTTCCTGGAGAATAATTTATTCTGAGGGATAGTAGGCTTAGCTAGCACAGGAACTTGTGCTTTGTTTGTGTCTATGGGACAGTATAATCTGCATCATCACAGTGCTATGGTACCACTTGTTCTTTCTTCATATAGGAGCACCAGTTCTTCTCATGAGTAGTTTTTAAAGGTGGAAAAAATTGGTTATCTGACCTGTCACACAAGCTACTGAATGTGATATTCCTTAAAGTCATTCTTAAACCACCTTCTCTTTAAATCCATGTATCATCAGTGGTGAGGCCATGAGAGAAAGCTGGCAGACATTCCTTTTGTCACTGGAATGCACCATGGGGTGAGTGTGGGCTAAGGATTTAATGATTGGTCTTCCGAACTGGATCTCTCAAGGCTCTCTGAGCTACTTAAAATAAAAAATTTAAATTCTCAGCATTTGGAAAAATGATTAAAAAGCACTCTAAAAATAAATAGCTTGTCAAATATTTTTTCCTTTTTTTAAGTAAATAGTATTTATTAAATAATATTCAAGTAAAATATTTCTTTTCCCTTTAAAGGAAAAGGATGATCTCTAAAGTGAAAAAAAAAATCATAGCAGAGAAGTATGTCTTCCTAATGGCTATGGTATTTAATAGGGTCATTCTTTTTTACAATTAAGGCAGAGTAAGTGATTTTTTTGGCAATTTATGGAAGTTTAGGTCCTCAGGGCAGGCTAGGGACAGGTGGCTCTGTGCATGCTTGTTTACACAAGTCTCCAAGGGCATCAGCCTGACTTGCCAACCTCTGGGCTTGTGCCCTTCTGTGACACCGGGCCAGATTGCCAGTGTTAGTCTGATCATTCCTGAAAGTCTGCTCTCTCCTTCAGCCAGCACACAAATATACCTCATACATGCTTCAATACACAGCTTATCCCAGAGCTTCAGAAGTGGCAAGTAAAGGGAGCTTTGACCACTTCCTACACCTCCCTGTGAACCAGATGTGAAATGATACCTTTCAAAAGAGGGGAGTACATTTCTTCTGCATCAATGATGCCACAAGGTGTAAAGATATGCTAGATGAGCTCACAGGTATATTAACTGCTGCTAACTAATAATTTTTACTGCATCTGGTTCTAAAGAGTAAGATGCAAATGCAAGAAAAGAACATGTTACTGGCAAACCAAAAGGACTTTAGAAGTAAAATCTACAGAAAACAAAATTTAATGTCGAAACAGTTGAAGGAAGAGTAAAGTTAACCTGTTAAATTTCATGAGAGCCTCCCTGGTTACTGTGGAGCCCTGTTCTAAATTAATCAAATATATATCACTTCTCCTCATCAAAAAGCAGCCAAGAAATCCCTATATCCAAGCTATTGAACCTCCTTTTATCTTCCTCCTTTCTTCTTCTCAGCCCCCTGCCACCTCCAAATTCCTGTGGAAGCACAAGTTCTTGCACAGCCTTAGAGCAGGAGCAAGATCCGTGAGCCACCAGATTCCAAAGCAACTAGGGGTTTCCACAGGCCATTTGTCATGCAGAAGCAGTTTTGGTGCAGGCCACTGATTTGTGGGACATGCACAGTAAATCAAAATCATGTTGTTCTCCAGGAGAAAGCTGTAAGCTACACACTGCGTTTATTTCGGCAAGTGATGCAAAGTGGCAGTAACTAAGGCACTGCTTGTCTACTATGAAATCATGGGGAAAGCACAAAGATACACAAGACACTACACAGATGTTCAGCATATATAAATAATTTTAAATTAATTTGCAATGAAGAACCCTGGTTTGAAAAAACCTCTGACACTGTAAACTGAGTCTGACTCTATGTAAACTGATAAAAGTTTCTATTTTGAAAAGTATGAGGTAAACTTATTCCTCTTCATAAAAAAATAATAAAAATTGGATGCTAAAGCAAAGAGTGAAACAACAGCTTCTTCTGCAGCTGGTCTGTTAATTTTGTTCACAAGCCAGTAGTAGAATCCTCATTAACATCAAAACCAGCTCTGGGCTTTCTGGGCAAAGATTTCTGAGTATCAGGATTTTATTTTCTAATAATTTAAACTTTGAAAGTTCATTTCGAGGAACAGATGGAGGCTCATGTGTTTGCTGACATTTTTACCCATCTGTGATAACACAAGCAGGTTAGAGAATGAGTAGATTGTAAACATAACAGATTAGCAAATTTTAAATAAATGTTTCAGAAGATTTAGAAATGAAATGGATAGATTCCTTTATGTGTAATACTACTAAGATATGAAATCCTCATCAATCTAACTGCAGTCCTATTTCAAGCAAACAATTCTGTAAAGAAAATTGCAGTGAACAAAATCAGGACTGCAATCCTCCTAAATTGAAGAATAAATACATGCTCAAAGGGGATTTGGGATTACACAAGGCTCATTGTAATTCAGCAGTGCAAGAGATACTGACAGTAGCTCCTTAGAAGGAGATAGCAGACTAAATCTAGTTAACTTTAGAAAATGATCTTGATTCTGTCCTGGCACAGCACTCAAGAATATATTCAGGGACAGCTGCTCTTGAGGAGACTAGAGGGAGAGAAAGCAGTAGCAGAATCCCTTGCGCTGGGGAAAAGCAGCTTGATGCCTCCTCTGAGGCTATTTAAGAGATGGATTGCTTCAGAGCATCAGCATCTTGGCTCTCCCTTACCCCTCATACCAGTTTCCCACCTGCCTGTTCCAAAATATTGTTCAGCTTGGTGTCTGTGGAACAGTGGCTGAAGGAAGATTTGTAATGTCATGACAGATTTTCTGTCACCAGTGCACAGCTTGACTCATACTGTGGAGAAAACAAAAACCACAAAAATTAGGAGTGCTGAGAATGCCTGCATTCAGCTTATGATGGGATTTTTAGATATGAGCAGTTTGGAGCTCTTGAAATCTCCCCTTATAGGGTTTGGTCTGTCTTTTTGTTTTCTTATTGCAAATTTGAAATTAGGTATTTACACAAAAATGCATTAACTCAGGAGTCCATGGAAAACCACAGAAATGGAGAAGTATGTGGAAGGTCAAAATGGGTCTGAGATCAAAATATAAGCTGAAGTAAGGTGTGTTGATGATGGTGACATTTTAAAGGCGCCGAGGTGGCCTTGCAAACCCTCTGAACTTTATTCATTGTAGAATTAAAAAAAATTAAATATTTTACATGGAAAGAAACCAACGAATAGTCTTAGCCAAATTAAACACACTGGCTGTGTCTATATCAGTGAACTAAGCAGGGCCAGGGTCTAACATGGGCCAGAGTCAGCCTGTACAGTTAAATGGTTAGCATCTTAACTCCCTGGCAGAGATCTGGCCAGTGCCAAAGTGCATGGACTCAGGCAACGAGAAACCCTGGGGTTTGGTTGTGGACTTTAATGGACTGGCTATGTGGTGCAAGTCAGCCTCAGGATAGGAGAACTCTCTGAGACCATTTTATCTGCAAGAATAAATGCAGTCTGTAGTTCCAACCAAAAGGGAAAAAAATTAGGTTACTGAAATCTGTCAGCAGCAGAATCTCCACCTTACATAGGTTTATTTTTTTAACCATGTGTAATTCCAAATCGGTTTAAAATGTCAGTTAAAACAGGAATAAATGTCTAGCACTTTTAAGAGAAAACATGAGAAAACATTTCATGAAAATGAGTCTGGACGCCTAGTAGATAACACTTTTAATATGGATATCCTCTCACTAGGAAAGTGGGTCAGACATTCATTATATGAGGCAGAAAGGCCAAGGGGATACCAGTCTTGTCTAGTCACCCTTAATAATTCCATAGCATATATATTTGTCTAGATGACAACTGATTCTTCTGAAGTACCTGACTGAGGGCCTGAGATGATGTTGATGATGATGATGATGATGATGATGATGATAATAATAATAATAATAATAATAATAATGCCACTACAGAAATTTAGACTAGGCTCATTTATCAGGATTGAGACCATTAATCTTGCTTGCTAATGATTTGGAGGGGTTTTAGTCATCTAGCTACCCATTCAAGAAATACAATTTACATTTCTTTGAACACGACAGAACTGCTTGCAAAATAGCTGTAGCCAGGAGTAAGGACAATGCAGATTGTCTAGTAATTAAATGTATCTATCATACAAGGTGCAATATGAATGGTTATATGATTCTGAAGGAAGAAATGAAGCTGACAGCCAGACTACTGATCTGTTTGGTGACCTGACAAGGGAAATATATCCTAGAGTTGAATATTGCCTAAAGCAGAAACCAGCTCTACAGTAATGAAACAAAGCGAGAGTAAGTCTACTAGAAACAACCGGCAAGCAAATTTTGGCAAGCCTATGTAGAAATTACATTCCACATCTTAAGAATCTCAAAAAATAGCCTGGAAAGGACTAAAGGTTTCCAGAAGTTGTTAAAGTAATATAATCTCTTTAAAGTAGAATCCAGTAGAAAGAATGTTTTCTTACAGATTTTCAGAAGAATAAAATATATATGAGAGAAAAAGAGTTCAGGAAAGCCAGATTGCTTTAAATCACTAGTTCTTTCCTATCTTGTACAGTTAAAACTTTTGCTCAGTACTAGTCTAAGTTTGAGGGAGATACTGTCCTTTATTTTAGAAGTTCAAGTACAGTGCGCACCGGTAGTTTCTATCTGCCTCTGGAATGCCTGTTGAGCTGCAATATCTGTAGCTAAGTGGTTTAAATCAGTGACACAGGAACAGAGAAAGAATACAAATTCATCAAAGCTGTCCATTAAAAGGGCTAGTCTCCTTTCCCATAACTTCTAGCCTAAATTGACCTGGAAATCCTTCACCCTTAAGTCATCCTGAAATGTAAATATAATTGCATTTTTTTTTAAGTAGCCCCCCAAAATATTGCAGTCTCTTTTTAAATATAACTGTAGTAAATGTGTTTTTAGCATTAGTGGCCCCTTGAGCACTATTTCTGGGCTCTAAAAAGATTAGAGGAGTGAAACACTTCTCTATGAGAAAAGGCTGACAGAGCTGACATTGTTCCACCTGAACAAGGGAAGGCTTAAGGGGTCTTATCAATATGTATAAACACCTGAAGGGATTGAGCAAGAAAGATGGAACCAGGCTGTTTTCAGTGGCACCCAGTGACACAAGAGGCAAAGAGCACAAGATATAAAAAAAGAGGTTCCCTCTGAACATCAGGAAACACTTTTTTAACTCTGAAGATGTCATGGCTTAGGAGTGGTATTCCCCAGCTTAGTACTTCCACAAAAAGAAAACCACAAAACGCTCCCCTCTCTGCTCCAGTGGGAGACACCAAAAACAGAGATTATGGGTTGACATAAGAACAATTTACTGGAAACAGCAATGACATAAGAAAACGAACAGTAACAGTAACAATACTAATAACAACAGTGTACAAAAGAGAGGGTGATTTTCAGGCAAAATGCTCACCGAGCTGAGACAATGAACAATCTCAGATGGACTCCATGCCCACCACCCTTGCCCATGACCAGAGACCACCTTCATCCCAGAAGCAAGAGCCCTTACTTCCGATGATGGCACAGGTGGTGTAGAGTAACAACCTAGATACACCCACCTGGCTCCAGGCTCCACTCCCTCACGGCCACTGTGGAAAATTTAAATCTGTCCTGGACAAAAAACAGGACAGGAGGTTACCAAGAACTGTCACAGGTTTCCCAGAGAGGCTGTGGACTCTCATCCTTGGAGATGTTCAAAAGCCATCTGGACACACTTCTAGACAGCCTTCTCTAGGTGGCTCTGTCTTCAGTGGAATGGAGGGGCGTGGGTGTGAGGGCACAAGATGACCTCCAGAGCTCTGTCCCTTCCAGCCTCAGCTATTCTGTGATTCTGTTTTCAGCTTGACAAAGACTGAACTCAGATCTTAAAAGTTTGCAAAAGAGTTCTGAATATATTTGTGGGTATCTTAGGATCTCAAGGGTTTTCCAGTAGGTTAGTTTTTCTGCTACAAATACACTTTTGAAAATTTTCTAAAAGGAGCAGTAATCAATATAAAAATTATATCAAAGATCACACTCTAATATAAATCTATGATGGAAGATGTATTGACACATGGATTTTTGATTTTACAAGACTTTGCTTTCACATTATTCATGGGATCCAAAAGGAATATGTAGAGTTTGGACTAATTTGACAACTGGTCTGCCAAATGTATGCAGAATTCTACTTTTATGGAAAATACAGCAGTATAACTCGTGGCTTTAGAAAAAGACTGTTAATCTGACCGTTCTTTATGAAGAGAAAAGGTTACCTGGTTTAGATCTATTCCATTTTAAATCATTAAATATACAGAAAAGGGAAGAAACTGAAACACTGCAAACTTGCTAAAACCTTATTAAGTATTTGCTTTACCAAGCATAACCCTCTATGACTTACTTTAGTTTAGTGTTTGTATTTCAGTAAGGAGGATCTACCTTCACAGTGGCATGTGGGATGCAATTTAATAATCTTACATAATGATCTTACATAAACTCCAAAATCTTGGCCAAGGCTTCCTATTAACAAAGAAATGATTATACTCTCAAGCAGTAGATCACTTAGGTTCAATTCTGCTTTTACTCAAGCTGAGGACTAGCACAACATAAGACTATCAGGACAGAGCTAAACATTTAACTGACTAGACCTTAATAGCCTGAAGTGCTCTAGATATCTTAAACCTTAATTTCCACCAATCTGCTTTTTCTTTTATGGCTTATAGTTGAATCCGTAATGACTTTGACCAATTACACTGAATCCAGCACAGTCTTAAGAAGCACTACAATTGAGAAGCAGTAAGAATTGAACCCACTCTTCCCCCACCTTCAAAGTATGGCAGAAAGATACAATCTCAGATGAACTGAGAAGTTCCTTATTTTTCATGAGGGAGTTCACAGCTCTGAACATAGATAAACTGGCTTTATAATAAGCCTTTGAACAAAAGAACTCAGAGAACTTAATCCAGGTTTTCCCAATGAAGAAAGGAAGGACCCTGTTCACACACAATATTTTTATAAGTGTATTTCTTTCTAAACTTTTAAAATATATCCCATAGAGCTAAAAGCTATTCCTTCACATGGAAAAATCTACACGGCAGTGTAAGGGCAGAGCTATGGAACAGAGACAGGAGAACTGGTGGTGATTCTTTCAGTCACCCCTGGATTGGTGCTACAGCATTTCAGAAATACGGCACTGAACAGGTCACAATACCTGTATGTAGATTTTGACTCCATTTCTTTATTCTTGTATCCATATACTCCACAGCCATACCATCAATGCCACTCTTCCAGAAATCTCAAGACTGTTTAGGGAAGTGAGGGTACTTCAAATAAAAAAACAAATGCAGTTTTTGCTGTGCTTTAGGATTTTGATGTTGTAAAGCAGTGTTTTTCATGTTTCTCTCACAGTTCTTAGTATAAATATGAATCTGTGTGAAAGGTGGAGGTGCTTTTGCAGGACTCAGAGAGATGAGGCTCTAATAAATACTCCATAATAAATATGAAGTTAAAAGTTACAGTTGCTGGATTTTCCAATAAGATGTTTTCTTAATAGAAATCTCTTTTCTTGTAATCAGAAAGCCTACTGAAAAAAAATCTACTATAACAGAATATATTTTTTTCTAAAGATCTTCTTAAAGTTAAGCACAATATTTTATTTAAATTTATTATTTTATTACATTAACTAGAATTATTCACAAAAGATTAGTGAGAACAGTAACTAACATTGAATAAAACCAAGACAACTGATTTTTTCCTTTTAAAATGTAATGAAAATTATTTTTAAAACTATCAAAACCAATTATGAAATTTCATTAAACTTACCCACAAACACTGTTTTGTTAGAAATCCATTTTAGAAGTAAATTCATATTAACTGTCAAGTCTATGCAAAACACAAATTCAGCTCCAGTCAGATGCATTCTCCATAAAACCCGACTGGAAGGGCTCATGAAGCAGCTTCTGCACCCATCTCGGGTAGCAAAAATCAGACCAGAAAATTTACACCTTGAGGTCCTGCTTTGCCCACAGGATTCATGTTATGCACAAATGTGCATATGGGAGCCAGAAGTCTGCCTGCATTTCCTATTACTGGATCCTGAGCAGACAGTAAGATTTTCAGTTGAAAGCACGTTCATGGCACATAGAAGTGCCCAGCAGTCTGTTACAGACTGTTTCTCAGCTGTATGCTCTTCAAACACAGAGATGGATAAAAGGGACAAAATATGAACTACACCACACTACAACATAGCAAACTGAATCGAGGGGAAAAGTACTGCCAAGAAAAATTGGAAAGGAAGAAATTGTATGTTTTCTAGCTACTGAAAAATGCAAAGCATTTGTTTTTACAATTTATTTAATTTTATCTTACTTTCTGTGACCTATGGAAAAAAAAATAAGGTAATCTGCAGTAATTATTGCAGATTTTATAGTTACAGGTCAAAGTGATGAGGCCACAGTGTAAGCTGAACAAATTCCTGGGAGGTTTGTGACTCCAAATTCCTTCCCTCACCTGAAGCTTTGAAATATTGGAGGGGTTTTACCTGTAATACAAAATTGCCAGGATGGTAAGCTAGCAAATACTTGCAGTATTAAATAAAAAATAAAATTCTGTAAGACCTACAGAATCAGATGTTTATAAATGTTTATAAATTCTCCTTGCAAATACACTTCTTCACACTAAAACACCCGAGTCCAAGCTTACTTGTTTTTTTTCTTTTAAAAGTAATTTGGATTGCACATGTCTCTTGCACCATCTTATCACCTAAGGCAAATGTAACTGGCACTCGGAAGACAGCACCACAGGTACCTGGACTTTTTGAAAGGAGTTTATAGTTTCAGTGGACACTGCCAAGTAGGCTGATTATAGCCTTATGGTAATTGTTGGCTTTCCCCCAACAGACTGCTTTCCTATGTCAGTCTGCTAAATACAATCTCTATCATTTAGTTTTAAGAACAAGGCAATTAATTTTTTACTCAGAGTAGGATGTAAGTATTTTCCATTAAAATTCTAACTTATTTTCAGTATAAAATTTTACATCCTACATTTCTTCACTAAATTCAGTGAAGATCTGTAAATCCTATATTGCCATAGAACTAGGATGGGCACTAATGACAAAAAAAAATCCTTCACATTTTTTTGATCTTGGTTTCTTCTTTGTAACAAAAATTACTATGTTCTGCTAACTGAGTTAATACTGGATTCCAATCAATTTAAGTAAATCTCTCAAAAGGCTCTTGACCATCTTTGCCCTCCAAAGTCTCCATAGACTCCCAGTGCAGACATATGGGAATATTGAGTTTGCAATTTTTACTATTTCACATCTTTCTGTGGATGAACTGCACATCACTTATGTTCACGTTGCAGATGGTCAGGAGTCTATGCAAGCACCCCCTCTAGAATTCATTTAATACCACATATTTGGCTAAAGTTTGATCTGCATTTCTATGTTTTGCATATACTGATATTGCTACAACATTTGTAGAGCTTTAGTCTGTATTGTTACTCTTCAAAGGACTTAAATTCTCTGAGGTCAGATATGAGATGCATCCTCTTTCTCTCTAATACAGCCAGAGGCCTGAAGGATGTCGTGCAAGTTTATCTGAGCCTATGAAAATGTCTAGTACAAGGCATCACTTCATAAAAATAATGATTCTAGTTTTTCTCAGAATAATTATCCTGGATATTAGTCACTTACTGTAAGAAAAAGTGAATCATTTTCCTAACTTTGATAGAAGCAGACTTTTTATTTTTTTACCATTTACTCGGGTTACAAAAAAGTTATCCTTGGATAATATTGTTCATGTAACACGTCATTCTCATGGATACCTATTTTTGTGACATTAAAGGGGAGATAGGAGACAGCATGTTATTTTTCATTATTATTGCTTTGCATAGTATAGCAAAATCATCATTCTCCTCTGTTCATTAACAAACACAGCCCTGACTAGCATTCACTGACATCAGGCTTAAGTATTCCATCTGTCAGAAAAAACCAAGATGTCAGAAAATAATTTGGAGTCATAAATAAAGTTTCATAGAAGAAATTAGAGTGCCAATATAGATGTCTTTTGCATCATCATAAAGCATATGGGATATGGGTACCACATCTATCTCTGATGTCTACCAGAGCATGCTTCAGCATGTAGGAGTGAACTTCTGAATAGAACTGTGCAAACAATTGATTTTTCAATGACTGACTGTTGAACCACATTATTGAAGACAGTCTGTTCAGATTGAATCACAATCAAAAATTAAAAAGATACTAGCATGCACTTTTTCTACATCTGAATCCAAACCAGAAAAACATAAGTTTCTGTTCATATAACATGTTTTAAGCCAGACACTTGTAATAAAAGAATCAGACAGTGTGGATATCAACAAGAGCACAACCTTGTTGAATTGAAGAGTGAAGGTATTTATCCAGCTGGTGAAAGATTTAGAGTTTTTGTCCATCTTTGTCTTGAAGTTTTCAAAAACACCTTCCCCTCACTTCAGGAAAATACACTAATGATATTTTGTGCTTTCATGTGCAGTAGTTTGTTTAAAAGCTTTTCCTACACAAAACAACCTTGAAAAAATATTTCTTATCTGAATCTATTTGTTAAATTTGCTTTGTGTTTGTCAATACTTTTGGTAAATGGTCCTTTTATGTCATCTAGCAGTGGAATTTTAAAATCACAATTACATCTTCAGGGGTTTTTTTTTGGGGGGGAGAGTTGTGGGTTTGGGGTTTTTTTAAGAAAGCTAAAAATATTGTGTCTCTTGATCTGATGATAATAAAAACTCCTAAGAGTAGGATAGAGTGAAGTATGGTGCCAGTGAGATATATTCTTTCAAAGGGGAGATCAGTGAAGGAAACATGTCAGAACATCTGTTATCCAGACAATCTTAACTGAATATTGATTTTCATCTGAAAACTAAATTCTGCCTTTAGATTGCGTGTGCAATTGAGTTAATGTGGCCTCTGTGTTGGAATAAGGAATAAGGAATGTTTTCATGTTACAGTGGTGGCTTGAGGGCTCATGGCCCTACTGTGTGACATATACAGGTTCAGCCAGTCACTGCCTGGCAGAGCCTAGCATCTACAAATCTCATCTAAGAAGTAGAAATTGAACAACTATCTTCTGAATGGCCACCCAATAGCCTACCAAACTAGTCCACAGTATTCCAGTTTGATTTCTACTCTGAATTTTCATGACAACACAAAGAACACCACTAAGGCAAGAAGTATTAATAGTCACATTGTCTTCAGAGGGAGACATAATTGCGAAATACTGTGATAATATACTGCATTTGGTGCACATTACTGAGAAAATACCTGAGTGAATAGTAACCGGTGTCAGGCATGCATGGGCAGAATATTAATCTTGGCACCTGTCCCAATTCCATGGTTTTTTTGCCATAGTGATAACAGTAATTTCACTGATTCACCAGATTTAGGCTACTGGTACATGAGAACTTGGCCCTTGGGAAGCAGTTAAATACCATTTGTTTACTGGATATACAGAGAATGAAAGATCAGGTCCAGGCTCTAAATTACTTTCAGTTTCTTGTTGGCAGTAAAAGTAGAGTGCAGCAGTAAGAATGCAACTTACAAAAAAGCTAAAACCACCAGCTGGAAACACCTGAAGGAAGAATCAGTGAGATGTTTGCTCTTAAATTAGTTATCCAATTAGTTTGGCTTTTTTACCTTCTCATGCACCAGGGTGCTGCAATACTGATTTAGCTAAGTAATTCCTCAACAGAACAATTATGTAATTGCTGATCATGAATATTAACAGCCAAATAACAGCATCTAAATAAATAAAGATTGGTTTTCTGAATCCCAGTAGTTCCTCCAAAAAAAACATCAGCTAGGAACCTGGACCAGTTTAATCTTATTTGTGGTCACTTGTTCAATTTGTATACTTCTTCAAGTAGTCATTAACATTTTTACTTATAAAGTGTGAGAAGTTGTGAAATAGAAACACACTGACTTGGAACAGAAATCACTCATAATAATACTGTTGCAGTAATTAAAGGAACTTTCTAGTTTTGTAGCAGTCAGGAACTCAAGATGTATTTGAAAAGTACATCAAGTTCAGGCCACTGAAGTACTTTGTACTGTACCCTCCAAAGCAATGAAATCAGCATAAAAATCAGCAAAACAAACCTTCCAGGAAACAAACATGTGCTTGTGTGTTCCATTTAAATTCTGCCTTTAGACATCACAAACTCTGGTTTTAAGGCATTAGTATTTTTGTTATGCTTTTATCATGGGTAATTTGCATCTGTAGATTTCAAAGATATCTGCTTAATACTATCATATGTGTTAGTTTACATCAGATATCTCTCTAGAACACCTATTTCCATTTAACTACTTTTTGATAAGGTGTATCAGGAATTTCCTCTTCTTAAAACCTTAACTAAGTAAAATGATTTTGTTAATCTTCAGCCTGTTACTTTTAGTCTGTTTAGCTTTACACTATACATCATAATTCTTCTGACATTATCAGCTAGCTTCAATGATAGATTAATGAATCAAGGACATCCACTCCAGGTATGCAGGATGCCTCTGCTGTTGTGGGCTGCTTGAATTCCACAGAGAAATGTGAACAGATAGGGTGCTTTTAGCTGAAGATAGCAACATAGGAAAGAGCAGTAAGGTGTTGTCATTTTGAGTTAAAAGGTAGCAATCTGTTATTGTGATCAGTTATTTAAAGGCTGCTTTCAAGTTAGCTTTGCAGTCACAAATGTGTAAATATTTAATTTTTTTTCTAAGGGGACGTGAACCAGTTCCTTGAGTGAAAACAGAACATGTCTGAATTGAATGTACTTCTGTATAAAAATGATGGTTTCATTCACAGGAAAAACATATCAAAAGTAATGTATCCAATGGAACTCTTGCCTTGACAGATGTAGATAAATAAGTGTTGAAATGTAGCGCAAGTGTTTGTCACGGGAAACATAATGCAGAATTTAGGCCAAGTTGCATTATAAATTTAGCACAGTTTTAAATTTAATCCTCAAATGTGAGAAAGTGTTCCAAGTCAGTATAATACTTCCATCTTTAGAGTCTTCTCTGTTTTGCAACTCTGACTAAATTCAGCCATTAAACTCCAGCTATGAATGCTGAGATGAAGGAATCAGGGCCAAGTGTGTACCTTGCCTTGTTACTTTGGTGTAGATCCTAGAAACATGGTACACTACATTCCAGACTCACCATCTGAAATTTTTGTTGAGACATAGTCTTGTAGAAAATCAAAATGCATGATGCCTCTCTGTTACCTGATAGCAAAAAAACCCCAAACTGAACAAAACAAACAAAAACCCCAAACAAAAACACACAAAAAAAGTGCAATGAAGTCAACATGGCCTTCTTGTCCATTTTCCTGTATCTCGTACTCACTATTCACTACTTCAGTGTTTCCCTTTCATCAACCCACGATGTTTTTCCTACATCTAGCAGAGATTTTGCATGAGCATAAGAAACAGTACTTGATCTCAGACAATAAATTAAATTAGCAGTGTAGACTCACTGCTCTCAGATGAGTTACTTTCTACTTCCAGTAAACTTCATATCCAAACCTTGGATATCTACTGCCTGACAAGTAAATTATCTCAGTACAGCTTAGCTGCTGCTCATGTGATGAAGGAAGGAAAATGAGCAGCATCCTTCTCTTTTAAGCAGACTTGGGCGAACACTCTGTTACATTCGCACAAGCTGCACAAGTTACACAAGCTGTTTCCTCCTTCCATGGTGTTATTCTTCCATGGAACCAAAGGACATTCAGTTCTCTGCACCCAGCAGAGAAGACAAATGGTGCTCTACCTATGGACTGCAAATGAGAGAAGGAGGCAGAGAGAGAGAGAGAAACTCTGTGCCTTCTGTGCTTCTCCCTCACCCCAGCATTGTGCTCTGGCCAGATGCAAGGTGACCCTAAGCAGTTGCATGTGTGGACTTAAAGATTACAAGACAGAAAGAAAATGGATGGTCCCTTTTTTTCTCCTCCTGTATACGGAACTCCTGTTGTCTTTCCTGAGTGCTCCCTCTATAGACTGACGAACAACAGGTCAGAGGAGACGGAAAGGCTTTTTACCTGCCAACCCCAGAGTTCAGGATGTGTTGTTTCTCCTGCAGCAGTTGATGACACCCTAACACCTTAGCAGCACTGGAGCTGCATTCCTACGCTGTAACAGGGGAAGTAGGACCAAGGGCCTGAACTAAGGTCTTGGCAGGTAAGTGAAGGAGCAACCAGTATCAAAGAGCTTCGTTTGAAAGTGTACGTCTTTGTAATGTTTAAGTCTTAATATGTGCTCTGCTTTACCTGGAAGCTTAAACTTCCAGTTTTCAGAAGAGTAGTTGAGATCACCTATTAGCTCTGCCAAATGCTTGAAAAAAGTGTTGAAGAAACTCATAAATACAGAGGGTCTAGAAGGAAAAGTTATTTGTGCTAAAAATGTCTCAGAGCTGGGATACCTTCTTGGAGCTGAGCAGTTATTCAGACTAGTGGGGGAGGGAGAAGCTTCACGCTACCAACGTATTTCTGTATAGCAACAGTTAGGATGACTGAGAGCATCATTGTATGGTGAATACTCAATATTCAAAATATGAGCTCTCTTGGGATTGGGAGGAGTTTATTTGTTTGCTTGTTTTATCTTGGTACATAGGGAATATCTGATAAAGGGAAATTTCCATCTCCTTACTATGTGTCATTTCTTAAGCTTAATTATTGGAACCAGATTTCCTGTATGAATACCTATGTGACTCGAAACATACTATATTTCAATAGTTATCAGGAATTTTGTTTTTTCTGGCAATACCGTGTTCCAGAACATTCACAGAGAACACACACAGTGCCTCTACCACTAAAGCAAACTTGAAAGATATCTGCAGAAAAATAAGTGATGCTAGTTAGCAGCCCAAAAAAAAAAAAAAAAAAAGCCCCAAGGAAAAAAACATTAAAAATATCCTCACATAAGGGAAGTCTTTCTTTTCCTTGCTTGTGGTAATATGAGAGTAATGGATGCCTTTCAGTTTAGAGGCTGTTAAGTTTTACTATTTGGAATGGAAAAAAATTTAGGTCAGAGATAGAAACCATAAGGAGCTGCCACATGCTAAGTTCTGTATCTGAGCCATCTACTGTTACTGTATCCTGTAGAGAAAAGAGGGAATGTTCATAAAGAATGAAAAACTATCCAGAACTTGTGGGGCAACAAAGCTCTATCAATATCCAATTCAGATATTCTTATCCCCTCTGTTACTAATATTCTCAATTTACTAGGTAAAATAACTCCAAAAGTGACCTCTAAGCTTTTGCCTTTCAGTGGATAAACTATGAGCTTCTAAAAAATTGCACATCCTAATAGCAACTGTCAATTAATATTCATCAGAATGCAGGGGAAAAGCCATTATAAAATTTCTTTCCTAAACTTCAGGGGCAAGAGTGAAAAATGACACTTTATATAGGTTTATATCTTTTAAAAGTTGGCATTACTATTGTCACTGTTTAAAATTAACTTTCTCTAGACAAAATAAAGTGTTGTACTACATTGCAGCCTCACTGTTAGGAATGAAGACAGAGGAGACAATGCAGGAAGGCCAACACATACGACCAAACTGGAGAGTATCCAAGTCATAGAAGAGTGGTAAGTTGGTCAAACTGTAGTTTGTAGTAAATGTTTTAATTTGCCTTTAACTAAGATTAAGAACTGCTTTTGGGTTTATTCTTTGGGAATGTCCTTTTAATTGCTTTTCCTCCAAAAAAATGCAATACAAAAGGAAGCAAAATCTGTCCTGACAATGAAACGACAACAGAGACAGCAGGCTTATTTACAGTTTGTTTTTGTGGGGAAGAACTGTGGAGAGGAATGGGAGGTGTGTGGATGGTTCCCTATGTAATCTCTGTAAGAAGCCTCTGCTACCTGTGAGAACATTTTCTGTTTATCCAAACAAGAAGAAAAACCAATGGGCACAAGTGTACTTCACAATTAGATTTTTAACATGGCTACCATTCATAAAATAGCTTGGACAATGGTTTCACTGGAATTAACCAAAAAACATATACCTTGAAAATTTGGTTTCATACTGAAAGTCTGAGCTTTCTATTTCTGTCTGAAACTTGGGCCCATATTTATTGTGTGTGGAAAAACACTAACCTATCAGAGGCTCTGAGTTCTACAATCCCATAAAAAGCAAATTAAAACTTCAAAGGACATGTCTGATGGTAAAAGCAACGCAAACAACTCATTGTCTTCATTGCTGATCACGGTCTTTTGTGAGATGGCAATGTCAAAAATTTCCATAAAATATTTTAGTGAAGGGACCTTCCCAAGAGACAATAAGGAACATGGGTTGCTTGTTTGCTCCATCCAGCTCAGCAGGTTCTTTGCACTTCCTTCAAAGAGAAGGTTTTTCACCTTCAAATCTGTTTAAACTTTCTCATTCCGATTACAAATTATTTTGCAAGATGGTTTAAATGTTAAACACACTCTGATTTACCATTTATCACAAATAGTTTCCCATCATCCAGTCTGACTTGCATGCAGGACTTGCTAGATGGACTTGAAGAAAAATTGTAAAGACAAATGTCGCTTATTGTGAATCATGATTACACAGAAACTATTAATAACAGGTAGCAAAGCTTTTGTGTTGGATCAGGAAGGGGAGGGTGAGCACTCAGAATTAAGTTTGAAACTGTATTTAATGGTTAAATAATTTGGAGTATTACCTTCTCAAGCTATTCATTGGTACATTAAGGGATTAGTGATGCAAGTTAGTCTTCTGATCACTTATCCAGTGCATCCACTGTTAAAAGCCAAAAATAGTTTCCTTCAGGAAATGGGAATAAGGACATTTTCCCACTTCTTCTCTTTCCAGTTTTGCCAGCAACATCCATCACATCTCATGCCAATAGATCATCATTCGGGTCAATAGCACCAAACAGAGCGAAGCTTAGCAACCCTTAACGTACAAACACAGAGAAATATGCTAATTTAAAAGCTCTCTGAATTACTATTTTGTTGGGGCTCATTAGTATGCTTTTGGCTGCCAAGAGCCTTTTGTTTTTCTTGTTCTTCCTTAACTAAATCATGTGACAACCAGAGATTGGCCAGTCACCATCAGAAGCAGGCAGGGACATCAGGTATCATCTAAAGCCCTCATAAAAAGAATCTATTTCCAGGTTCCTGAAATGGCATCTCCTTTATCTGCAGAGGCAGGAATTCAGTGCTGCTGTGGGATTTTCTCTCTAAGCTGCATGGTCAAGAACACTAGCAGAATAATTGTAGAAAGCCAAGTGCATGTCTCATAGCATTAAACATGTTTAGTGGGCTATTGAGATAATGAATGCACAAGAGAAGAGCGAACAAAATTCCCCTGTCACTGATGAAGCCTTCTTGCTTCCAGTTTTCACTCTGGACTAAAGTGCAGTTGAAAGGAGAATTTTTGGATGAATGTATGAAAACACTGTTACAAATATAGAAGCATATTTGTAATGACATTTGCTTTTACAGCCAAAACCCTACTGCAGATGAAATTTTGTCTTGGGCTCAGAATTTTGACAAGATGATGAAAACGCCAGCTGGGAGGAACCTTTTCAGAGAGTTCCTTAGAACAGAGTACAGTGAGGAGAACCTGCTTTTCTGGCTTGCATGTGAAGATCTAAAGAAGGAACAGAACAAGAAAGTTATTGAAGAAAAAGCCAGACTTATATATGAAGATTACATTTCTATACTATCACCAAAAGAGGTAAATCTGTAAATGTTACATTCGCATTTTCTATTATTCCAGGGAAGAAATGTTATACCTTGGGCTGCCAGGATGGATGTCTGAAAGTCTGCCTGATCTGTCAGTATGGACATTAACTCAGGAAAGGAAGGGATAGAAAAAGTAGAAACACAGGTACTGAGTCATTTAGCATCACTAGCCGCAACACATCAAAGTTCTCTGTAAGACTCAAGAAACTCCAATAAGAGAAGGCTGAGAAATAGGTATGCTTGTTTAGTAATGCCACATGTCTGCCAGAGAGAGTAAGTAATGCAAATAGATTTCTGGAAAAAAGGCACCAAAATTAAGGAATTTAAATCAGAATTGTCATAGATTTGTCTGCTGCAACAGCCATCTGAGAGAAAATCTAGATTTACTGTTGTTATTCTTATGTGAGAGTCCAAGAATAAAGACCACATATTTTTTTCCTAATGAAACTTATCATATCTAGAAAATTATATAAGGTTTTCTTCAACACTTTAACTGAAGTAGAAATTTTGAAATTATCTTCACCCAGAGTAAAGATATATAATAAAGTATAATCCTCTATCAAACCATGTTTTGGAATACAGAGATACATAAATATATAAGCACTATAGAATAGTCTTTTTTAGGCCACATCATGCATTTTTATCACCTTTGCCTTGTCTCTGTGCATTGGATTTGACTTCCTATTTAATGACTAATTTATGCCCACTGTAGACCTCTCTTCTTACATTTTGCTTCTGCACTACATTCAGAAATAATCTGCAACTTCATTCACATGAATAAACCAACAGTGATTTATAGCTCCATTATTTTCTCTTGTGCCATAGTGTCTGGTTTTGCTTTGACTACAACTACCAATAAAGCAAGCTAATAATAAGGGCATTTTTCTAATTCAGTATATCTACTACATATTTATATGATGAATGGTCAGTTGTCTTTTTAAGCTAAGATCAACCAGCAATTAAAATTCAAACAATAATCAGGCGTTGTTTGACTTCAAGTTGAAAAAAACTACTCACAAACCTGGTGTACTGGGTATGTGCTGATCTCATAAATTCATTTGCTCTTGTCCATACCAAAAATCTTAAGAGGCAAACAAGAACTATTTGCAATGCTTTAGAATGGCAAGGGAGCTAAAAGGTTCTTGTTCATCCAGGCATCCCATTCCAGATGTTACCTTTTGGCATAAGAGTTGAAATATTTAGCATCACTCATTAAGTAATGAAGTTATTGAGGCAGAAGGTCTTAGTATTCTAGACAGATAACCTTGTATTCATCTCTTTAGCAAGAAAATACGTAATTCCAACTAGTTTTGCCATCTGGCTATAGTGAGTTACTGAAAAAATACAATGCAAATTAATATTCCATAATTATTTTTTTTTCATTCTGTAAGTGCTATTAACTCTCGCTATGCTCAATGCCCCAAAACCCCACCACTAAATTGCCAAATTTGAGGGGGATTTTATCCCAACTATTATATATGATACTGAATAACCAATTAGCTAGCTGCACAAGAGTTTTTTGTTGATATAAATGTGTTTGCCTGCATGTCAGGGGGAGAATTGCTTAAATCTTAGTGCGTTCTTTCTGTGCTGCAGAAATGCAACAGTCTGGGATTGAAATCTATTCAAATAAATTCTGAAGCTGTATGGCTGTATGGCTGCAACACTGCCAGTCAAAACTACTTCAGCACTACATCCTTGCACACAGTCACTGCCTGAGCGCTTCCACTGATCTGTTCATTCCTGCTGTGCCGCCCTGTTCACTTGCACAGCCACCTTAGTTGGACAGTGAATTCAATCAGAAAATAGCCCAAAAAAGAAATGCCATTTTCAGATTACTTAACTTGTCTAGCTGTTGGGCTGCACAGGCAACCGTGCCAGAACCAGGAGTGGAAGAACCAGGGTGGGAAAGCAGGGAGGTTGTTCATAGCCACTGACAGAGCACTGCTCACTGCCCATCCATCTCAGAGCAGGACAGGACAGATGCCTGCTGCACCCTGGGATGCTGCCTACAGGTGCAGCAATGAATGCTTAGATGCAGAGCATGTGTGGAACAGGTGTAATGAGTGTTCTGCAGAGATAGTGTACTTAAGTAATAGCTACACTTTGCTAGTATAGGCAACAGCTTACTTGCAGTTCATCTGCATCATAGTTGTGACTGATAGCCAAGTAACAGCCAATACTGAAGCGAGCTTGTCTGCTTTGTCAGTAATATACTCTAGTATGCCACCAGACATACTGAAAATGTATATTTACTCCCCAGTACCATACTACACCACCCCAGCATATTTTAAAGACTTTGTTTCATCACATATAAAAGCACACAAACTCACACATCTAGACGTGTTCTGAGTTTTTATCTTGGTTACCATCCCTCACATGTCAAGGTGTCTTTGTACGCAGAGCTATCCATGGTTGAGTTCAATCCTTCAGACAGTATGAATATCTTTTTGTATGGTCACATAGTAGGGTCAGATTTCAACTTGGTGTAAATCACAGTAGCTTAACTGATCTCTGCTTGGCATTTCTCTACTCAATATTTTAGCCTTTTTCTGAGTAAAACCTTGCTGGTCCCAGTGGGCTTTCCTGCTACTGCCATTTCATTTAATCCAGAAGGCATTAATTTGCTGGGGCTTACAGCATTTTGTGGATAACCTGTATATTCATTCAAACTTCTAAATGACATTCTAAAATCATCTGTGTATTCATCCCAAGCATAATATGATCTTTTCTGCCTAGGCATAAGAGTTTATTACAAATGGTAAAGAAATGAGAAGCTAAAACTGAAACTTGCTAACAACTTCAATACAGACACAAAATATCCTGAAAGTATAAATTACCAGATATTAAAGAGACTTGAAAAAAGAAAAAAAAATCTGACATAACTAATATTAATGGGGATATAAACACAATGAAAATGACAAAAAAACTCTGGGTAATTTGTGAAGAACAAATGTAGTGCCTGAAAAAAAATGGCCAAAAATCTGTAGGGCAGCCAGATGAGAATGATGAATAGAAGGCTTCTAGAAGATTAACCATAAATACTCAGGAAAAAAATAAAAATAAAAAACCAGCCAAAATTTTCAGCTCTCTCAATGAGAGTAATTCAACATTCATTTCAGAGAAATAATTTTAAGTATGTAAAAATTATTTTTTAAGGTCAAATATCATATTTTTGAAAATCCAGGTTAATACAGTTTAGTTACATTGCATTTAATCTGTTACACAGCTGCATTCCATCGTACAGATCTTAAGATGGATGCAAAGATCAAGTCAAAACTAAAATAGGGTTGATGGTCTCAGGGCATTGCACAATATTTTTGTGATGGCTCTGAAATAAGCAAGGAGCATTACTCAAAAAAAATGATAAAACTCAGCATGTTCAATGGAGCCCTGAGAAATAAAAATGCATCTTACAGCTTTTTCAATACTGTTGTTTAATATTATTTTGTTCTCATCTTCTTCAGGTTAGTCTCGATTCCCGGGTGAGAGAAGTGATCAACAGAAACTTGCTAGATCCCAGCCCTCATATGTATGAAGATGCCCAGCTCCAGATATACACCCTAATGCACAGAGACTCTTTTCCAAGGTTTTTGAACTCTCAGATTTATAAGTCTCTTGTTGAAAGTATTACAGGCTCTACTTCTGAAACTTAGTTTCAATTTTCAAACAAAATAACTTGATTTTTTTTTTTGGTGGGTGGGATGGAAGAAAAGTAGTTTAATAACATCTGGAGCTGGGTTCCTGGAGGACTGCAGTTTAGCACTACTCAGGCTACTGTGAAGAAAACAAATACATATTATGATCTCTGTCTACATTTTTACCAAGATCCTCCTTGCTTGAGATGGCATGGGAGGGGAACAATGGATTGCCAAAATACATTGGTTTCACATTCCTTTCACCCTACTGCAGTCAAGATTGAAATGATGTATTTGTAGTTTTATGAACAGTCTCCTTGTGTATCCTCACACTGCATGTACAAGGTAAAACCGCTTCACTTACCACTTAGTTGTTGCAATATTTAATCCAATAACATAAATTATATCTGTATTTAAGAACTTTTTTTGTGCAATACAGTCTTATGGTACATAGAAACAATTGCAGCAAACCAGAAAGAGGCTTGCATTTTTTAACATCACTAACTGAAAAAAGCCAATTTTTAAGGTGTAGCATTACTCAACATGCTCTACTGAGTACAATACACTGACTTTTTGAAGCCAATATTTCTGTACAGAGAAAAAGAGCTATTTATCACTGTTTATTTAAAATAAATGAAGCAGAGGATTCCTCTGATTGTTCACTGCCAAAACTGTGGCATTTTCATTACAGAGTTTGCAATGTCAAAAAAAGAAAAAAGAAGAAAAAAAAAAGCACAAATCACTTAAAGGGATCCATATCTGAGTGACACAATCTATGCGCTGATATTGTTTAATTGTTAAAAGAACAAAGATTTTCAATGTACATTTCAGATGTCAGATACTGTAATTGATTTATTAAAGACTGGCTATCCAGTTCTAACACTGTTGTATAATGTATGTACTTCAGCAAAAAAAAAATCCAACAAAAAAAAAAGAAAAAAGAAAAGCAACAAAAGAGCTTGATAATTTAGTTTTTTGAATAAAGAAATTTAATAAAAGATTGCCTACATGTAGCATTTTAGAGCATTTTAGAACATTTTGATGAATTGCATCTGTCCTGTAAGGTTTTTTTTGAAAGCTAACTCCAGTAAAAAAGAATTTTTAAACAAAGTAATGTTTTATGAGGTGGTGGGTTAAAGAAGACTTAGCTTAGCTTCTAGCCTCATTGATTTTGAATAACTCCTTGAAAACAAGGAGTTTTAAGGAGAGTAATGCTAAACCAAACTTCAAGGGCTCCTAAACCTACAGATCTTACCCAAGCAAAATGCCTACAGAAAAGAAATGGGTATCTTTCCTGGGTAAAGAATCCTGTTCTGGGCCCTTACTCAGAGCTAAGACAGCACAGTACTCCCATCATTTGGCTGCCATGGTGTTTTTCATAAGTGTTTGCTCGGCCTTTTTATCAAAAAAATGTCCAATTTCAGGACATGTTTTGATGTCTAAAGAGACAGTGACTTGGAACTTAAAAAACACCATCTTCATATCTACCATTCACAAGCAAGATGAGTGTTAGCATCCCTCATAGACTGCTAAAGATATACCAAGAAATGGTTCTGAATACTTGCTAAATATATATATGCGTGTATATATATACATATATATATATATATACGCACACACATATATATATATAGATAAAATACTGGTAATTATACTAAGACTTGAGAGGCAAGGTTCTTCTCACTTACATAGGACTAAACATGGCATAAGCCTGTTGCTTTTGATTGGATTGGAAGGTCTGGCAGTTGTGTCCTTGAGTGGAATCTAGCCTAGATACAGGTGGCTCCAACCACCCAGTTTACTCCTTGCAGGCAGCCTCTAGTGCCTGCTGAGGCAGTGCTACTGGGAGGATGCAGGTCTTAGTTTATCTTCTGGGGCTTCTTTTTTTTCCCTTTGTTTTACTACCTCTCATTTTCTTAATTTATTGAACATGCTTCAAATAGCAAGTTTGGGGAATTTTTTAGTCATTCTTTTTACTTGAAACCTGTGTGCTTTTTTTGGATATATATATATATATATGAACAATTTAACAAACTGTTTCTTAAACTGATTTGGTTTTGTAATTTATATAGAATTCAGGAGATGATTAAAAGGGCTATTCTCTATTCCCTATGCAAATATTTTAACTGTTGTAGTGTTTGACAAAATGGGATCTAAAAAAAAATCTGCAAAGTGGAAAACAAATCTGTTTACAGTGGCGTTGCTGACTATCCTACCATATTCAGCACTTTTAAATATTGTTATTTATGAAAATGTAGTTTAAAATGCAAGACAAAATATTTATAAATGTTTCTTTTAATAAATACCTGTTTTGTCTGAAAGTGTTACCGTGTTATGACAACTTTATTCATGTTGGTTAGCTATTTACCACTATGAATAAAATATTCAATTATTATACTGATAGAATAAGAGCTATGATGTTTACAAATCCTGAGGGGGGAAAATTCAGTGAGAAAGCACTGCCTCCTTCTACTGTGAAATACTGTTAGAGGGGAAAAAAAAAAAAGAATTTCTCTGGCTTTTTTCTTACTTGGAATTTAACTGTGGTCCTGCATATGTCTAGTATCATTTGATTACAGTTATATTTACTGCGGTACTAAACATATACAGCATCATATATGTATATATTTACATAGTGTAATTTCAAGTTGTTGGTGTTTGAGGCACAATACAATTTAGTCCACACATCTAAACAATGTGTAAGAGACAAAACTGCATGCATAAGTCCTTACAAATGTAGACTTGAATAGTCTTACTGTTAATACTTGCTGGTGACCTGCTAGTCATAAGCTATCTTTATAAGATATTTCACACAGGTAGAAGTTCTTGTCAACATAGACAGGTCATCCTTTCAATACAGTTTTAAAGCTAGATGTGCAGGCCCTAAAATATTATCTTGATTTCTAGCATAAGATTCCAAAATCTGTATTTGGAAACTGTAACATCATTTTGAAAAATATTACACCAATCTTCAATGTAATACTGCAATGAAATCACGTTCAAAATATGTTGTTGACAATCCTCCATTTGGAAGGACTTAAAAATTGAACACGTGAGGTTTCCTTCTTGGAGCAAATGCTCATATAAAAATATTTTGGTTTCCCAAAAATTTCTTATGACAAAAATGGACGTGGTCCAAATGGACAATAAGTCATACTGTAACATGATTTCATTGCCTATCATACAGTTCTTTGAACACAAATTGTAAAACAGTCAAGCTATTAACCTGATTTATTGTGCATGCAGTGTACAATACACTTTGAAAAAACTGCCTAAATACACTTATTCTATAGCTTGGAATAAAATAAGTATGTATTTAACTTGTATTTCAGTTTTTCATGAGAATGTATATAGCAAGAGCACTACAGAAAATGAGTTATGTTTTTGTCACTTTTGCCCTGTGTTTAATATTTATGTCCAACAGAGCCTAATGCCAAATAGCCACAAATAAGAAGAGCATTTGTATACAATCCTGATCTTTAGGTTTCAAGGAAATTGAATCTATATTGTGTTATGCATGTGTTCAACTTAGCTGTTTACAGTCAGCTTTCACATAACTGAGCTGATAGTAGTTTGGGATACCCAGGATAAATCAAAACCCATAGATAATGAGTATTTAAATTAGACTGAAGGCACATATGGTACTAAGGACACTTAAAGGTACGATGGAACAAGACAGGTCAGTGACACAGGTGGCTAGGTTGCATCTTAACCAGCTGAGTCCAGGCAGCTCAGTAGCATGGAAATGTGGCCATCGTGCTTCCTGGTCCACAGCCTGTCCACAACTCACTCAAGTACCTGTGAAATCCACGTAGTCCATTTGCAGTTCAACAGAGAGTGGACACAAACCAGAGTTCAGTTGGGAATGGCCCTGTTTTAAGTTAAAAGCATGCTGAAGTGTCTGCTAGGCTGTGGGCCAAAGCGAGCAAATAAAGGAGACCTACACTTTACCTTAAACAGCCAGGGTTTAAACAGCCACCTGATGCCAAACTAACTTCCCTAGCCAGCAAATTCAATCACAAGGAGCATCTGTCTGTGCAAGCAGTATCTAAAGATAGGTAGGGGGCTTTTTCAGCAAGGGCAGCTTGCTGGACTGACCATGCCAGGAGCCTGCTCAAGAACCCACAGCTCCCGTATGCATGAAGTGCTTGCGAAAGCCTTTTAGCATAAGCACTCCACAAGGCCAATTCAAAAGCCATCGAAGCTCACACAAGAAAGTCTAACATTAGCAACTCTCACTACCACAAGGAGCAAAGCTAATGGCTCCACAGAGTCTGTGAGCCTGCTCCTGGCATCATTAGCCCAGCCAACAGAGCCTTAACAGTCCTTATCAAGTCCAACAAAGCAAAAAATTAAGGTTGCACATAGACAGGCAGCTGCAATGTGTGTTATAAATTGATTTGACCCTTGTCTAACTACCAACTTCAAAACAGGGTTTTTCTCAGCCCATAATGCGCTTGGTTTTTGAGACCAAAGGGTGGCGCTGTAGCACATTCTGAGACTTGGACGCAGCGACAAAGATCCAGTCCTGTTCACCAATTCCCAGAGTACATTTGCAACGACAAACCATCAGCCCTGTTCACATATGTCCTGAATATGTCTGCCAGCAGTAGAAGTGATGTTTCTGGCATGAAAGAATAAAGCAATAATGGTACTAAAATCAGCTGACAAAAATCTGACAGAAACACTGTCTATATATTACTTTAACATTACACCTAAACCCAGATTTTTTTTCCTTCATGAACTCACTCTGTGGAAATCTCATTTAAAACAGGGATACAGTTCAAAGGCTTACCATCAGTCATTGATACACATTACCTTTTTAGTTTTTTCAAAGCTTTACATTAAATCACCCTTTACCCTATAAATTTCATGAGTTTTTCATACTTCACAAGCAGAATTCACAAAATAGTTAGACTCTCATTCACTGTTACAGAACACTAAAATATTTAGTCTATCAAATGTATAAATTTGGTCATTTTTCCTTTATCCTTCTGAAAGACTTCAAGGAGCTTCATGGTCAAGCAGCAGTGAGTGCAAGGGAAGCTTCCAGTGGGTGAGATTTCATAAAGATAAGCTATTTATCAGCACCAGACTAGTAGCACAGACTGTACATTCTCCACAAAGGTCTTGGAGTGTAATTTTTACTTAAAAATTATTGTTACAGTGTATTTTGCCAGTGAACCTTATCCAAAATGGTGCATTTACAATCATAGGAAAATATTTTTATCCAACCATTCCTTTCGATGTTTAATATTCTGAATGACAAAATCTCATATTGGCTGTATTGCCTTTGGATATCCATCATGGAATAAAAACTTTCAAGTTCTCATTTCTGACTACCAAAACTACTTAGGTTTGCAAGCATTACTATTGCTATTGATACTACACTCATGAGACTAACAATTTACTAATGAATTATATGGAAGTTACTTTTATTCCATCGGTGTAATTTAGTTGTAAGGTATGTTTACCTAGTTCTGTTAAGACATGAACAAGGACAGAAGAAAGTCAAGGACACGAATCTGACTTCTGCAATGATTGTAATATAAAATACTGCCTAATAAAGTTTTATGGATAGTTGCACATTTTTATAATAAAGTATATTCTTCAAACTGTTTTGAGTTTAGCCCAGAATCTCATTAATGACGTTACCTAAAATGAGTTTACTATGCCAGTCGATCTGCGTGTCAGAAGGAATTTCCCCAGATCATCCCACAGCACCCATCGCATCACAGTTACTGAATGACTGCATCCTCACTGCCTTCCCGTTTCAAACTTTGACAAATCACACTGTGCTCAGTTCTCTATTTTGTAAATGGGTTGTCCTTTAGTCCCATCACTAGTCTCTAATGTGAAGGCACTTTGAATTTCTTCCTCTAACAATGCATTTCTTTTCCTTTCCTTTAATTGCTTAACTTAGAATCTGCTTTCACAGCCCTCCACAAGGATTTGCATGTTCCTCCTCGGGGTACTTGAGTTCTGAAGATTTCTCCTGTGGGGACAGGGAGAGGTCTCTAAGACTATCCTGGATACCCAAAGCCTCAGCTCCAACATCCCGCCTGTACAGCCTTGCAGGCGGCCCTAAGCCCTCCCAGCAGACACCCCAGCACTCTCGCGGCTCCTGCCTAGGAGCCCTAATGGAAAATGGGGGGTATGGGCGATCTTGCCGGGGGTTGAAGCGCTTCCATTCCCGTCGGGCAGAAGGACGGAACACCGCCCCGCTTCTTGTCCCGCCCCCGGGGTCCCGTCACGGCCCCGCCCCCCCAGCGCTGCCCANCGCCTTCGGCCGTTCCCCCAAAGCCGAGCCCCGGCAATTCCCGACTGCTCCCGAAGCCCAGCCCGGGCCTTTTCGGCAACTTCCGGAAACCAGGACGGGAGGCCGCAAAGCGCGTTCGGGCGTCTCCAGCACGGCGGCGACGCCTCGGCGGCGGGCGAGTGCCC
>VXBA01005913.1:0-88305 GCA_013399895.1 Serilophus lunatus | reverse complement strand
CCGATAGCGATAGTGACAGCGACAGCGACACCGACCGGGCGGAGGGCGGGGCACGGGAGGGTCGGGGCGGCACCGCCCCCGGCCTGCGGGGCCGAGCCGCTCGTACTGGCAAGAGGGGCAGCGTGCGGCTCCTATTTCCCACAATCGCGGGGCGTTCCGAGTGGGAAGGGACACACACGAGCATCACCGAGTCCAGCTCTTGACTCAGCGGCCCGTACGGGGATGAAACCGCCGGCCTTGGTGTTAACACCGTACTCTGATCAACTAAATGCCAAAAAAACCCGCTAAAGATTAAAAAAAAACCAAAACTAAAATAAAGGTAATTAATCTGGGATAGAAAATTTTTAAAGTATGTTTTTAGTCCGTTTTTCTCTTGCTGCCATGGCAGCCCAGCCTGCCTGTCTCCGATTTGGCATCATCACAGACATCAGCATCTGTTTGTGCTGCCTGCACACTGTGATGTGACTGCGTGTTGTGCAAGTAGCTGCACATCTTTAGCGCTGCCAAATAATATGTTTTTACCCAGAATCAAGCTTCGTTTTGAGAGCAGCTAGGAACAGAAAAATGCAGAAATGCAGTACTTTAGAAGTCAGTAAACATTCTTTAGATTGTGAAATGTTCCCTAGATCATTTTATACTAGTCAAAAGTGCTAGCCATAGGCAGCTGTTCTGACAGCAGACAACAAGGTGACAAACACTGTCCAAGAACAGTCACTCCTCTTTGATAGTGTTGCTATTCATTCTCTTAGACCTTTATTCGAAAAAAGAGAAATGGTTCCTTTGAAAAAATAGTAATTGACTCAAGCTAACTGAATGAAATGGAAGATTTTTTTTTTCTCCTTTCAGGACTTGCTGAAAAATCCAGTGTCATCAAAACTTAAAATTAGAATTTGAACAAAGTGAAGATCACAAGGGCTTAGTCAGTAACTTTGAACACTTCTGCAGTTAGTAATTGAAAATTACTTGGATTATTTTAAACTGGTTTTAAAACCTGTATTACATCTGCATCTTAAAAGATGCAACTGTTGTTAATTGTTAGATTATTTATTAATTGAATACTAATTGCGTTATCAACAGATGGTTTGACTCTTGTTTTTTGATTCCCTAATTCTTATTCTTCCTTCTGTGGGCCTTAATGTCTAGCCCTCGGCCCGTGAGCTGTTATGGTCAAGAAATGGAGATGGAGGTGATCAAGTTCACGTGTTCAAAAAGTTGCAGTTAGTCAGCTAGTCAGCCATGCATGCTCTTAGCCAGCTGTAGATAAAATATGCTATCAGTTTACTCACTGATATTGAACCTAAAATGTAAGGTAAAAAAGTTTCATTTAAAGTTGTGCTAGTGGCTAATTGCAGTTATGGTGCTGAAAACATGTGTCTTTAGTGCAAGAATGTTCCCAAAGGCATTTAAAATCTTGCTGTACATAGAAAGAAGTCTAGTCCCAGTTTCCCATTTTTCATTGTATGTACCATTTTCTCCTTTTTTTGGGAAATATTTTTTCATGTGGGTGAGTGAGCTGAATCAGTGCTGATCAGAGGCTGCTTAAAATGTTGATTTCTTTTGCTGTTGATGTTTTGTTTTCTTTGTGTGAAGTTTCATATTGGCAAAAAAAGAAGAAACATCTTGACATACTGAATCTGCAGTACAGTAAAAGAAGTCTTAATAGTAAAGCAGTGGTGCTGACCAGTCACGTAACACTTCAAAAGTACAAGTTCCCTCTTATTATACAGGAGTCCTGCCATGCCTTTGTGTTAGAAGTTTTGCAGCTTTTCCAGAATGAATCGAAAGTTACAAATCACTTGAAATTACTACTGCAGTCACCACATTTTTTCATACAGTGAAAAAGGGGTAATAGTCCTTTTAACAAAGAGTGCCAGTTGTGGGGCTCCTGTGCTCTTTAAATTCTTAACGTTCCTGACACACTGAAATACAGAAAGTAATTTCTTAGAGTCACAGAATGGCTGAGGTGGGAAAGGACCTTTGGTGATCACTGAGTCCACCCTCCTGCTCAGGCGGAGTCACCCACAGCGGGTCAGTCAGGGGTTTGCCCAGCTGGAGTTTGAGTATCTCCAGGGATGAAAGCTCAGAACCATTCTGAGCAGCCTATGCTACTGTTTGACCACTGGCCCAGCAGTTGTTGGGTTTTTTTCCATTGAGTTAGGTTTTGGTTTTTTTAATGTTTAAGTGGAACTTCTTGTATTTTGGATTTTTCCCATGTCTTATACCTGCACAGGATTAGAAAGCACCTAATATGTTCTGTGTATCTTCACTACAGATCATATTATTCATTTGATTTTCTGACAAGTTTGGTATGTTGGGGGAGAGGGACAAGTCATGTGGTTGTTTTTGGTTTGGGGTTTGGGTTTTTTTTATGGAGTAAGTTCTTCATGTAGTTATTTTTCAGAAGTTTTTCTCAGAGTGGTACTGATGTGAGTCTCAGGATTAACCATACTGAAATATTGCAGATGAGAATGAAGATTTACGGAAGCTAGCAGAAACGGAAATTGCCTCCTGTGAAGAGGAGATAGCTGAACTGAAACAACAGGTTAGATATTCTGATAGAGCCCCTGTCCCCATGTCATTCTTAAATTAACAAAGCCAAATTGTCTTCCTAGGAGCGTTGGAACTAGATGATATTTAAGGTCTCTTCCAACTCAAACCATTCTATGATTCTCATCAAGATATATATGATAAACTTTTCTTTTCTTCCTGTCCTTGCTAATTATACTCCTTAGGCAATGTCTGCTATTTAAGGAAACTGAAAAAAGCAGATGCTATCGAAACAGCCTGTGAGCAAGTGCCTATTAGTACCTGAAAATATTTTCATCAATGTGTCTTTTTAAGTTGGGGCTGTAGTTTGTCTTGTCTGGGTATCTCTATTCCTTAGAAACATTAAACTTACGTAATATCACGCATACTGGTGGTTTTGGAAAGAAGTAATTGAGTACTATGTAACTACTTTAGTTGCTACCTTATACAAGATGCGTAGCCTATCTGTGTTATTTAACAAAAAAGATAATGGTCTTCACATAAACTGTTTAACAATGTTACTGGTGAAGTTACTCCTCTGACAACAATACAACCGTCACTTTATAAAAATTTTTGAATATATTTATGATTTTGCCAAAAGAAGTAGTTATCTGTTGCAAGAAACATCACCTAATGATAGTAAAGGAAGATGATTGAAAAGCATTTGCAAGTCATCCAGAGTTTTGATCCAGCATGCAGAATTGCGATACAGTTTTTTGGTTCTGGTGAACCTTTCTTCTACAGATCAGGCTCTCCCTTTTTCACTAAATAAATAAATGAGTAATACTTTTGAGTTGTTGTTAAAGAACTGTCTTCCTGAACATCCATACCTTCTTAGTTCTGCAGTTGAGATGGAGTTAAGAGGGAATCTGATGGGAAGGGAGATGTTCAGTTGTCTTGTAGGAACCAACATGTATCCTATGGTTTTCAAATGTCCTCACAGTGCTCCTGATGGGCAGAAAGTTCCGTGGAGTTTTGTAGGTCTCAAGAGAGACCAATGGAGCTCCTGTAAGTGTGAACAGCCACAGGGAGCCTTCTTGCAATGCAGCATCACCCCCTTTCACCTCTTGCTGGCTGCTGCTTCCTCACTACAGGAGGCATGGGAAGCCTGTCTTCAGGGCAGTCTTGGTGTCAGTGCAGAGAGCACAGCCTAGATCAGTTACAGACTTTTCTGGAATTTTATACTGTCTCAGTTGTGGATAGCAGTGTCAGCGGGGAGTCTTAGCTGGGTGTTTTTGTCTTTCCAGATAGTGTTGCTTTTGATTCCTCCAGAAGAAACAGATGAGAGTGATCTTGTCATGGAAGTAACTGCTGGAGTTGGAGGGCAAGAAGCCATGCTGTTCACTTCGGAGGTATTTGATATGTATCAACGATATGCTGCCTATAAAAAGTGGAAATTTGAAGTATTAGAATACTTTCCCAGTGAAATAGGTCAGTAATGAAAATACCGTAACTTCTTAGTATAAGTTGAAATACTCATTTGTGTGACACTTTAATTTCCTAACTGCAGGAAACTGATTTGAACTGTCTTAATTTTAGAAGTAGAAGATTGAACGTCTGAGTACAATTTTCCTGAACTTCTGTATTTGAGAATGAAATTCCATTTCAGAATATACTAATAAAATACTGAGGTGCTAAAAAGAAGACTTGCCTTTCAGTAGTTTCATTTCTGCATTTTGAAACTACTGAAAAACAAGTGTTCAGCAAAAGGAAATTCCAAAATTAATGGAGATATGTTGTTTTAGCTTTATTTTTTTATTTTTTAAAATTACAGATTACATATACTTTTTATTTGGCTACACTCTTCTACTTAGTTAACTTTTTAGTGTTTTTAGGTCAGTTTGGTGGCAGGTTGAAACTGTTATGATAGATCTGTTGACAGAGGAATCAGTTTTATTAAAACAATTCTTGAAGTTTAATCTAAAACAGCTTGAATTTATTTGAAATAATGTCATCTAATGTTTAATACAAGGAAATGGGATGTTTGGATGTACCTCATTGGTAACAGCTACTGGATGAGCAAAGTGGGAGAATTGTTGAAAAGAGGAATAAGAGATCTAATTATTTTTGAAAGTCTTCAACTTAATCCAGGTAGTGTGTAAAGTTCTTTCACAAAGATCAGCTTGCTGTTTCTGCATTGCTGCTGACTACTTTGGATTGGCATTTGTGATTGTGTGACTTTGTAGAGTCTCATCAACAAGTCAATCCACATGAAAAATAGCACAAAAAACCCCAGTTCAAACTCAGGTAATCAGCACAAGAGAAGAGGAGGAGCGCTCAGAGGGGTGCTGGAAGTAGAGGTGTGTGGCTGCTGGTGGTGGCAGTGAGAAAACCGGGACAACCTTTCAGCAGTAAGAGGTTTAGCAAGTTTACTTAAGCTCACTGTGAAACTGGAGTCCAAAACATGCCCAGCCATGGCAGGGCTTTGGGGTTTTGATTGACAGATTGCTGTCCACATTTCTTAGCAGGATAGATTTGCTAAGTCTGTCTGTGTTAACAGACCCACAGCCTTACAGTTAGGCATGGTGTCGTGAGTGAAGCTAGCACGTTTTACTTATTTGTATATTGCTGTGAAGGCGATGCACATATCCTAGTGGATATGGATCAGTAGATGGGCACTTGTGCAGCTTACTGCTCTTAGCTCAGGTTGGTTATAAAACTTTACCTGTATTCTTTTTTTTTTTGTGAAACTTTGAAGGAGAAATGGGAAAAGCTAGGATGTTAGGATATGCAATCTGTCAGAAAAACTAATATATTTTCAGTCAACACTTAATATAATTGCAGAGAGATTTTTAGCAAGCTTTGAGAAATGTGAAGCATCTTTTAACACTTCTGTTTACTTATGTCATATTTTGGATTCAGTGATATTTTCAAGTATCTGGAACCCTCTTTATTTCAACCATCTAGAAATTCATAGCAAATAAATATCCACAACTCTCCCACTGAGCTTCTCATGTCACTGAACTACTTTCTCCTTCTGATGAGAGTCCTTCTTTATCCTAAAGGATCAAAAACTGGGCTTCATGGAAGAAATGCAGTTGGATATCACAAACTGGAATTTGAAAATCTAGGCACAGGATTGATTTGTCTTCTAGATTTACACTTCAAAAAAGGGAAGCCCTTGTCTATACTTTCAGATACGCAAATCCAGTTTAAGTTACTATAAATTTCACTTACACTTAAACTCTGTGTTATAATTTGATTTTAAAAAGTGTTATATCTGTGAAATGTTTAGAGTTCTTAGCAGGTGTCTGATTTCAACTCAATGAACATGAACTCAGGTTTTTCACAGTATCAGCATCCCTTTTTAGAGGGAGTGCTAAAGATTCAATTAATATGCTTCTTTTAATTTTCCGACACTTGAACTCAGTATTGTCTATTATCTGGTTTCGTTACTATTAATAAACTTTTTGTATGGTCAAGAGGTCATTAGCCAAGTAAACTGTTCGCTCTGTTCAAGTGGAGATAGGAAGCTTCATGTTACAGTGCATCTTGTTGCTGAAAGAGTAATGTTCATCCCCATTTGTGACCAGGCGAACGCTTTACCAGGAGCTGAGCCAGTTCAGCCTTCAAAGCCAACAGAAATCTATTTACTTTCTTTTTTTAGAGTAAGTGTAATAAACAGTGTACAGGTTAGATGGGTGTAAACAGAAAAAGGGAAGAGTCTGGGTCTTTTTATATATAAGGGAGAGAGGAGTGTTGCCGTTTCCTTTGAGGCAAAACTTGGATCAGGTAAACTCCAGCAGTGACATACACTTCATCTTCAGGGCACTGATTCACAGTCTGCTTAAGCAAGGGCTGTCTCACCTTCTAGCCAGCTGTGTGTTTCTTCTCTCTTGGTTCTAGCAGTTTTGAGACCCCAGTGTTAATTGAATCAGTCCACTGATTTGGCTTAAAAACCCTGTTACGAAATAGTTTTAAGTCAGGTCTGACTCACCTCATAGTTCTATGATTGGAAGAGAAAAGAAGTTGGGCTTGGCCACCCTTCTGGTGAAAGCTCAGTCCTACTAGAAAAGGAGCCCATGCCCTCACTGGCGTTCTCATTAACACCTTAAATGGGAAATTAAAGTAATATGTTCACCTAGTATAAATATACCCGTATTTTCTCTTTGAAAGGTCAAGGTTTTTGATGGCTGTTTATTTTAAAATCTCTATTTTGCTGAGGGCTTACCTGTGCACTGAAGTCAATGTTTAGGAAGGTGGGATGTAAAGTCTGGGAAAAATAAAGACAGCCCTAGCTGTTATCAGCCTCTTGTGTATTTTCTGATCTTGCATGACCACGTATTAGCAAAACAAATGCTAGAAATAAATTGGAAAATAGGGGCAGTATACATGGTACTGCCGGTGAAAAGCATGTTTGAACCCTCAGGTTGAATTGTCTGTGTTGTGCTGAATAAGAGTGGAGCTAAGGTGACACTAGGTTATTGCATCCCATCCATGCTCCGTTTTTATTAATTGCATGAGCAAGAGCAAGGTCCTACATTAAAATGTTACACTCCCTCATTTCAGCGAGCTCCTGAATTTGACTGAAATCTGAGTGTGAGCATGTGAATAAGTTGAATGTTAAATAAAGCTACAATTAAAAATTAGTTTCAGTCTACTCTTAACTTATTGACCTACCCCAAGGGATGCCACTGTGCAAAAATAGCACATTGAAGATTTAGTACAGACATTGAAAACAAACCCACATATCGTTCTTTATCAACTACCTCTCATCTTGTCCTGGCAGGCAGAGACACAGCTGTGGGACTTTCTCTCAGTCTGGGTATAAGATGCTACATAAAATATGAGTGTAAACTCACACCCGTGTTCTGTGCACATCACATTTCAGGATAGAGTGGAACATTTGATGTGAAAGGGCTATGCACATAGTTAACAAGAGCTAACTATATTTGTCAGGCCTACAACATGTCTGCCAGTGTAAAGGGTGTTGAAATTTCATTAGATTTGGCTGCATTTCATATTAAACCTGTGTTGATTCAAAGTACTGTCACCTAATACCTGTCATTTGAACCAGTTTCTTGGTCATCTTATGCTAAGCACTACAGCGCCACAGGCACACTGCTATCACTACAAAATTAAACTCTCCTAAATGTGGCCACAGCTCAGATAGACAGATTATACCCGTGATATATATGTTAATGCCAGGAGAAGTGAGAGGGAAAAGACAGAACATTAGGTTTTGCAATGAACTGCTTATCATATAATTAATACTTGTCAACGGTGCTGTAACCTTGGGGACGGTCACATTATTTTTACTCCTGACGTAACCTGGCTTCTTCCTCAAATACACAAGTTGCATGTGATGTTTTTAGTGCTTGCTTTAATTTATAAAGGAGTAAATAAGATTTACTACTAATTATTTTAGGTTATATAGGATTCTTTTAGAGTGAATAGGAAATCTTTTATTTATTCAAGTAGTGTTTCCATAGCAGTAGGAAGATTTCACACTACCTGTTAAACCGCTTGCTTTATCATCAGATTTGTTCTAAACATGAAAGACATATCTTACTGAGTTGATAGTAGATAACAGCTATAAATTATATCAGGGAAGCACTAGGTATGTTGAACAGTGTATTTGAATCAGTGATACAGTTTTATACAAGTAGGAGAAAAATTTTAGAAATCTGAAGGTCAAAAATTACACGAAATAGGAAGAGACAGTTTAGGCTGTTTTCCATAAACATGACTGCATAAGGAAATATATTTTAGTAAAGTTGTAAGGGAATGTTAAATTTCAGTAGAATGAAAACATATGCAAACTTCGTCCACGAAGGTGAAAAAGCCAGCCTGCTTTCTCGCTGATGATTTTTTCCTGCTCTGCAGGGCATTTTCAGATTCTATGTTGTCTTTGTTTTCTTCTTTTAAAAAGCTGCTATCTTGTCCCTGTGGTTGAGTTCCTTGGTCTGAGACATAGCCTAAAACAGTGTTTCTGAGAAGTACGTGCCTCTTCTCAGCTGTGATTTCATGTTGCAGTCTATCTCTTCTCCAGTCATTCCCTTCACACACTATCCACTGTGCTGAGAATGGGATTTGGGAATTCAGCCGCATTAAAAATCAAAAAGTTATATTCATTAAGTGCCACCCCTTCTTTATTCTTCAGTTATGCTGCACACTAGCAAACAAGGAAGAGCAAGAATATGATTAATAGAGGAATAAACTCTGTCATGAAACTGTGATTGCATTGGGCTTTACTTACAGGTTCAAGCTCAGGTTCAATGTTTGTAGTACATTCCTGTCAAGTGTTTTGCTGGATGTATTGGTAAGAGATGCAGGACTTGGTGTACTGCTCATTCCATGAAAGCAAAATATTAAAATGAAATAAAAAATCCAAAGACACATGGGTAGGATGCATAGAGAAGAATAGTTAGAATTGTTATAAAGATCTGTGGGGTTTTTCCCATTGAATGATAAGGTTCTGAGCTAAAAAAATTGATGTTTCCGAAAGCAGCTTTCAAAATTTGACCTTTATGTAAACTTGCTCCTGGTGTTACAGTTCTTCTAGTGTTTTATGATTGTATTTGTACATGTATGTACATTGTTCAAAGGCAATCCTTTTATGTCTATAAAAAAAATTAATTGGACTCTGTGAAAAAGAATTTGATAGTCCTTTACTTGAGACAATGTGTGAATATATATGTGTGGCTTTAAGATTTCTCTCATGTGTAATACTGCCCAAGTGTTTAAATGATCAATTAATAATTTAAAAAAAAATTACAACAATGTATACAGACACTGTTTGAAGTATAACAGTATAATACCAGTTCTTCTTACAGCTTTACAATTGTTTTTCTTCTGTATTTAAGGTGGCCTAAGACATGCAGTAGCCAGTATAGCAGGTCTTGAGGCTTACAAATACATGAAATTTGAAGGAGGAGTGCATCGTGTCCAGCGGGTACCAAAGACAGAAAAACAAGGACGCATTCACACCAGCACCATGACTGTTGCAATACTACCCCAACCCACTGAGGTAATATTTACCTTTTAGTATAACAGACTTTACCATAAGCAGTATTTCATACCCAAGTGTTTTTGTCTCTCCTATTATTCTCACTTAATGACTTTCTTTTAATCTGAATTTTAAACTAGTCATACTTATTAGTTATTTTTATTTTTATCACAGAGGTTAAATAAAGATTTTCTGTCCTCATAGTCCTAATCTCAAGAATTGTCACTGACAGTTTACTTAACTGTAACTTGAAAATTCCCTATTCCTGTGTGGTGCATGGTTTGTGAAAAACTACCTTTTCTACAAAGTAATGAAGGACTGAATTATTATTATTCTTGGTTAAAAGCAATTGACTAAGAATTAAAGCTTTGTTTTGATCGTTGTTTCATGTTGAACTAGCAGGCTGTCAAAGATATTCCTCCTTCCTATACTCTCTTGGAGTAGTCTCGCTTCTTCCTTAGAGACTACTGCTCCATTCCAGAACCAGAAAAGAGAGTATCTTTGATTTTATCTAAAATCCATCTGATCAAGTTCAAGTATTGATTAACTTTGCTAAAAGAGCATGCAGGGCTTTCAGAATTACTGCTATGGGGTGGTTATGTGTTAGAGTACTATTTGGCTGATTCTCTGGGTTCCATTGTGTTGCAGTCCAATCTGACTGCAAAGATTTGTTAATACATTTATAAGTGGATGTGAGCTACCACTTTTAAACTTCAAAAAGTTTGATCTTGCATGAATGAGCCTTATAAAATAAACTGACTGCATATTTCATACCTGTCTGGAAAGAAACAACATAAATATGTTCTTTTTTGTTGTTGTTTTTCTTTTTTCTGTCTCCCATGACAGATGAAGCTGCAAATTAATCCAAAAGATCTACGGATAGAAACAAAGAGAGCTAGTGGAGCTGGAGGCCAGCATGTCAATACCACAGACAGTGCTGTACGGATAGTTCATATTCCAACAGGTGCTTCATTTTGTCTTTAGTACAAGATCTGCACTGCAAAACTGCTGTCAGAGTTTCTTTTGAAAATGGTTTTATTTTCAAACCTGGACAACAGCAGAGCAGATATTTTTATGTAGTTTTGATGACTGTTCGTAGTACTCTAAAATGCACCATCGTGTGCCCACTCCAGTTTTTTACTAGTGAAGAATACTGACTTCAGTAGGTAAGCTATCCATTTGCCGTTAAACATGACACTCTTAAAAGCCCCCAAATCAGTTTCTGTCAAAAAGTTATAATTAAGCTTTCAAATAATGAAAATGACACTGAAAAATGGAGTAAATTGAAGACTGATGATTTGTCATTTCTTGACTAGTCTCCAAAAGAGAGATTGCATATTATTAAATATTATAAAAATTATAATTTTAAATTTTAATATATTTCCATATTAAAATGTTACAGTCTGCTCAGGATATCAGCTTCCATTTGTCTGCTGGCTCCTTTCCCATACATGGCACACATAATTAAGAGCCCCATCCCTTCAGCTGAGGTTAGGAAACATAGGAGAGATAAAATACATCCTCCAACTCTACCTGATTTTAGCTATTTTATTTTTTTTTGCCTTTCCCAAGCCTTTTGCTTTTCTTTGGGCAAACCACAAGAGCTGTCTTGACTTCAATGGTGTTTTAACTTTTCCTTTTCTCTACCATAAACATTACTCAGGCTTTACAGCTTCAGGGTAATCCCGAGTGCTCCTTATCTTCACACATCCAGATTTTTGTCACCCATTTCTTTGTATTTGTTTGACATTTATCCATTCTGCATTTGTTGCATCACCTTAGTAAAGCAAAAGGTAAACGGGAGAGGATAAAATTTTGTTCCTTATATGGTAACAGAAGATACTCCGTATTGAAAAATTTTGGATAGCATGCATGTTTGGGTAAAAACACAACAAACTAAAACCAGCAATTGATCCAAGTTTTTGCTGAAGGCAGTTATCAGGGTATGTTATAGAAATATTAAAGTGTATTGTAATATTTTTTGTTCTATATGGTTAATAGAGGGGTTTATATCTCACCTTATCTCCTGACTTTTTCTTGCTCCATTTTTCCCTTCTTCATTTCTCTGATCTCTCTTCCTTTACAATTGTCCTGTTAATTCTTCTGTTTCTCTTATCCTAAACCTTTTTTAAACCTTGCAATCCTAAAGATTGTTCCTAAAAAAATCTTTCATAAAGTAATACTATGTACTAATACTAGTAATACTATGTAGTAATACTACATACTGTAGTATTACCAGAGTTAAAAAAATCTAGTTAACAACTTAGCTTCTGCTGTCTCCTCCCTGTATTTCTTCTCCCTGCTCCTTTCTTGGGCTGTTCATTTCTTACTTTGAATTATATGCTTTGGGATGAGAAACCGCTTTTGTTGTTGTTAATACAATCGTGCCCACTTTTTTAATCTCATCATAGTCTATATGCTCACTATCTCATGTATTTTACTGTTCCTGAAATCCTACGTTTCCTGAAACTGCGGCCAAAAATTACAAGTATTCAAGGTGTCTTCTGTAAGTCAGATCACATTACATATCTTTTATTTCCTTACCCACCTGTCATGGAACATACAGAATTAAATTTCTTGTCTTATGGCTTAAAATACGTGTAGAACTCAGCCTGCACGTCTCTCACAAAATGTATTATTAGACATTATTAAGCCTAGACTTCTATATTCGCAGTCCAAAATACACATGGAAGAAAGAAACAATTTACTGTAACATAAAAATCTTTTAGAAATTGTAAAACTGTATAAGTATGTGTTACTATTAAGTGCTAAATGTCACGATATTTTTGACAGGGATTGTGTCTGAATGTCAGCAAGAAAGATCTCAAATCAGAAACAAAGAGAAAGCTATGCAAATGCTATGTGCTAAACTATACAATGCCAAACTAGAAGAAGAAACTAAAAAGAGAAACAGTGCTCGAAAGATTCAAGTAAGTTTCATTTAGTAACAATATAATTCTGTACAAGTGTATGTTCTTAGGGTAATCCCTGTGTTGATCTGCAAGTAGTAAATGGAAATATAGAGGAACAGGAGCCCAGGAAGGACTTACGTGAGGAAAAAAAAATTAAATCTTAGAAACCTGGAATGGTTTGGCTTGGAAGGGACCTTAAAGATTATCTAGCTTCAACACCCCTGCCTTGGGCAGAGACACTTTCCCCAAGACCTCATTGGAAAACAAAAGTTGTGATGTCCACAACCTCTCTAGACAACAAAATTACATTTTGCTTCAGCAATAAAAGCTGTATACTAAACAAACTTAAAATTTCAGTATATGTAAATTCTCGAGATCCAGTGAAATTAATGGGAATTGCAGCATGAAGAACCAGAATGGTATTATAAAAAGATGGAGTAAAATGGTTCTTTTATATATTTGAGAACAATTACCGCAACTACTGAAGTGATCTGAGTCATATGTAACTGTAAAAAGTTTTGGATAATTATGAGAGGAAGACAAACCTTTCACTTTACGTGCTTAACCAATATTTCATCATTTTTATAAAAAGATGATGATGACAAATGGATTCTTCTTGTTCACTAGATTGGGACTAAAGGAAGATCAGAGAAGATCAGAACATACAACTTTCCACAGGACCGGATTACAGACCACAGAATAAGCAGATCAGTGCATCATGCTGAGTCTTTCATGCTAGGGGAAGAAATGCTAGATGAAATGATACAAACTCTGAGAGAATATGCTGATTATGAATCTTTAATGGAAATTATTTCAGAAAATGAAAAAAAGAAGTCCACCTGAACATTGCTCTTTCTCAACCTATACAAATGATGTAGACCTTGGCCTGTAAAGAAGCTACTTGGAAAACCACTCATAAAATGGAGCTGCTTTTCAGATCATGAAAAACACTACAACTTGTTTCTTCATGACTAATAAACAGTTTTCTTACTTGCTGAGTAAAAGACTTTATTGCCGTCGTATGAGACATTATTGCTGCAGCTGTCCTTATGAAAAGTAAATTTGACTGTGCCAGAAGTAACTGCAGTTTTTAATTTTCTCCGCTGAGAAGATACTGATACACCATTCTTGAAAGGTATGCATGCATTTAAAAAATGAGCTATTTCTAGTTCCAGTTTTCATTTAAACAATAGCTTAAACATCAGTACAGTGTCAAAAGCTTATTTGAGAAAGAAAAAAAAATTCCTGTTTTCTTTGAGTGATTGGAAAAAAGTAATAAATGACCCCACTCTACTTATCTGCATATTTGTTAGTCACTTAAAAGTGTCATGAGAGGGAGTCAAAGTGTATCACCATCGTCTCTTCCTGGCCTTCTGGCCCTAATTAATAAACACACAAAAAAAGTTAAGGAATATCCCTTTTACCAGGAAAAAAACCCATGGAAGCCAAGTGACAAATCATACGAGTTGTTTTTTGAAAGAATGTTTACTGTTTTCAAGTCAAAAGTGAAAAGGATTGTTACATGATATTTTGGCTGTTATTTTAATCTCCACTTGGTTTTATTTTGGTTTCTCTGTTATGCTTTTAATTGACTCTCCAATTTATTGATTTTCTGAAGGTTACATGATATGTCCGGCATTTTAGTGGTTTTGTCTATTTATTTAACAGCATCTTAAAACATTCGATACTCTTCTCAGCTTTGGATTTTAGTAAGCAGTGCTTGGTAACTATGGTTAAGTTCCAAATCTTTTAATTAAAGATAGATGCATTAACTTCAGGTGTAGCAATGTCCACGTGCATAAGGTGAGGCGTTATATATTTCCTGTTGGTAAGCTCGAGGCCTAGGTCCACACTTGCCAGCAGCTTTGCAACTCCCAACTGGCACATAAAAAAGTAAAAAGAATTCATTTTTTGCATAAAATAGATACCAATTGGCGCAAAAACTTAGACTGAAGTCTTCATTCCTACCAGAACGATCCTGTAAAACAGCTCTTGTGACTGTCTTACTGACTCAGCTTAGGAGCCAATACACCCAGTGATGGAGTTTGCAGTTCTTCCTAACTACAGCTTCATATTCCTCCAAACAGATGAGAACCATCAACCCAGTCTAAGGACTGGATTACTGCATGAAAGTTAGAGAAGCATTCAGGTCTTTGTCACCCTAGACTTTCCCTGACCTTGCAGCTCGTAGCCCATGTGGCCCAATCCTGCCTGGCTCACAGCCTCTCTGTTCTCATCTAGCTCTTGGACAGATACTAGATGTTTTGTTGCCTTGCAAGTGACCAGCCTCTGACCAGTGTGAGAAAAAACAGACGTCCCGGGGTTCTGGCAGGAGGCTGAGAGAGATTCTGACATGTCTTCACTGTCCTCCTTGGCCTGTCATGGCAAACTTTACTGTGTGAATGGTGGAAGAACCTTGCTTTATATTGGGTTTATAGGAATGGGTGTTGTCTCTGAAAACACAGCCTTCCTGAGCTGTGAGCAGACTGCATTTCCGGCAGTAGCAGGGAACCCCACGCTGGTATCCACTCAGCCTAGCTCCCAGTGATGTGCCTCCTTACTCTGCACTGCTAGTACTGTTTCTCATGCTTCAAAATAAACACATCTTTTTTATGGGGAGGAGCCCAGATGTAAAGTCCACCACCATACTTAAATCACAGAATCGGTCAGGTTGGAAGGGCCACAGCGGGTCATTGTTCCAACCTCCCTGCTCAGGCAAGGTCATGCTAGAGTACATGGCACAGGACTGGGTCCAGACGGTTCTTAATAACTCCAGCAGGCGACAGAATCCTTCCCCGGTAGAGGAGCTTTGCGTATTCGGAGCGTGCCAGGATGGCGGGGAGATCGCAGGCGCGTCCATTTAAAAAAAAAAAAAAAAGACGTAGAGGCAACCTGGGCGCCCGGATGAGCTTAGGCGGGTCTCAGTCTCGGGGCGCGGGAGCGAGTTGGTGGTTCGCTCCTTGGGGATCGCTGCGGAGCCCGAGGGCGGGAGGAAGGGGCTGGCGGGAGCCGCGCGGCCCGGCCCCACCCCGCGCGCGCCACCCGCCCCCGGTGTCGCCGGCCGAGGAGGGAAAACGGGAGGCGGGGCCGGCTCCGCCCCCCGCGCGCCGGATTGGCCCCCGCCTGCCGCCCTCCTCCCATTGGCCGCGTGGCGGTCCCCGGCGCGCTGCGATTGGGCGGCGCGGTTTTGGACACCAAATTCAAAGTTTTTAAAAAGCGGCCGGCGAGCGCCGCGCACTCACTGCCCGCGGCGCGGCCCTGCAGGTGAGCGCCGACCCGGGCACGGGCGCACGCGGCGGGGAGNGCGGTCAGGGCTCCGTGACCGGGGTGGCGGGGGCAGCCGGCGTACGCGGTGACGGGACTGGAGGTGCTGGTGGCGCTGCGAGGGGCGGCGGATGGACAGGGGCCGGGGATTCCTGGCGGGCCGTGGCCCTGCTGCCCTCGGTAGCCTAGCCCCGCAGCTATCCCGCCGGCGGGACGGGATGGGAATGAAACGGGACGGCGGCGCATGGGCGGCCACGGAGCACCCCGATCCCGCCGAGGAGCCGCGTGTGAGGTGCTCCCTGCTGCTCGCCGCAGTAGTGGGGCAGAGACCGGGATCGAGCCGGGATGGGGAGCGCAGCTTGGCTCCCGCCGGCGGGCAGCCGCGGGCGGGGAAGCGCCGCGCCGTCTCCCGCCCGCCGGACCACGCCGTCGGAGGGGGCATCCCTCCGGCGCGCTCCTGTGCCCCCCGCCACCACCATTTTAGGGGGAATCCTCCAGTATAGGGGAAAGAGGAGACCCTCGAAGGCGCGGGGTGATGTTCCCGGGGCCGTGGGCACGGCAGAGCCGGGACCCGGTTTACCTGCTGCCGAGCCGGGCCATCTTGAGCGCTGGGCGGGAGAAGGCTGACGATGCCGCGGGGGCCCGCGGCTGAGCCCGCTCCTCTGGAGGGTCGGGGCCGGCCCTGGGGCACCGAAACTGATGGAGGGGGAAAGGGAGGACACTTTGCAATTCATCGGGATTTCAGCCCAAAAGTTCCTTTGCTCGCTCGCAAGGAAGGGGAGAAGGGAAGGAGGAGGGTAAGCGAGGGCTTGCATATACCTCAACTTACGCTATTGAAAGCTTTAAGTGTGTTTGGTCCTTTCTTCTACCAAAAGTAGTTACAAAGAAGGGACTTTTTTCTGAACTGGCCACGAAACACGTTTTTCTAATGCTTCTTTCCACAATTGATGGAAGTGCTAAAATCCTTTAAAATTCTTGCTCGAATGGGAGAACTTATATTTCCTACGGATTTACAAAGCACGTTGAAAATTATTTCGTTTTTCGATTTAACAGGGCAGAGATGGCTTCCTTCTCCCCTTCAGCCCTCGCCCATCCCCCCGCAACTGTTAATACAGATAGCACCGCATTTCGGGCGGGAGAGTCATGAAACAGCGCAAGAAAAGCTCGATTTCCCTGTAATATCTCTAGAACTCCCATCCTCTTAAAATCATGCCTATAATTAAGTTTTATTTCACTCTGACCATTATTTAAGTATGGCTGCTTTTCTTTGTAATTTACACATGTATATGAGCACTCAAGTTTTTCTGTGCCATCCAGCCTCCTCCCTTTTCAAAAATGCCAGATACTTGGCTGCAGCAGCAGCATTGCCTCTGGTTTTGGATGCAAAAGTCCAGGCATCTCTGGTCTGGATATACCCCTGCACAGAACTGCTGTCACTCGTGAACCCTCTGCCACTGGTGTCTCTTTCAAGGACTGTAAGTGTCCTGACTATGTTGCTATATTTAGGGTAAGAAGTGGAGGGATTGGTGTGCCTGAAAGAACTATTATGGTGGAATGGTGACAAAGTAAATCACACAGTTTCTTGCCCAAGTTATATGCAGCATGAAATTCTAGTTTTGAGAAGATCTTACATAGATTTAATTAGCGGATATTCAAATTAGTTCCACTAGTTGTATTTTAGACATTAGAGAGTGAGTTAGATAAAAGCATAATATTCATAATGCAGAAGGAAGGTATAGTCAATTCGTTATAAGAAAACGAATTTGTGATGTACTTTATGCTGTGTTGTAATACTGTCTTTGTTGTTTCTTGCAGGATACAAACAATAAAATGAAATCAAACCTTAACCACTCTTGCAAAATGAGACGCGATTTTGATTGCACATCTCTTCGTGCTGGGTTTGCACCACTGAAATCTTGTGTGGAAAAAACAAGAACGGAAAAATCCTGTCCCTTGAATTATGAGAAAGGCTTTTGTAAAAGCTTTGCAAAAGAGCATCAGAAAATAGCCCCTAGTGATTCATACCATGCAGCCACCAGAAATCTAAAACTTGAAGATGGAGAAAGACCCATACATAACAAAGAAAACAAACAAGTAACCCAGAGACTTGATGAAGTTATCTATGAAGTGGAGGCACTGGAAAACAGTAAACTTAATGAGGACAGTGGTTATTCCTCTATGTTAAGTACTCAGTACACTGATGCAGTAGAATATGAGGATAGTATACCTTTAGCTGGGAATCTCTGTAGCACACCAGAGTATTGTCTCATGAAGGACCAAAGCCAAGAACACTTTTCAAAGAAGACTTTGTTGCCAGTAATTCATTATGAAGAAGTGATTTGCTCAACTTTGAAAAAAACTGGTAAAAGAAATCTTAAGTCTAGGGCTGCTGTAGACAGAATTGTTTTTAGGGGAAAAGTTGAACTTTGTAACTTAATTGGAAAGAAAATGGGGCTAGATAGAATAGACATTCTTGCTGAGCTCTTCCAAAAGAACCTGAAGCATATATTAGCAAACATTCTAAGGCATCTCAGCGAGGTGGATTTAATAAAGTAAGTATATGAATCTCATTGTATTTCATTGGGAAAGGAAACAACCTAACAGGATGGCTTAATGTTCTAGATATTTGGCTTGTGACATTTACTCAATGTTTAGTATTGTGTGTTAATGTATTAAAACATGAACTGACAATGTAAGCCACGATATTTATGGAGATTGCCTTTTCCCTAGAAGGCAAATTAAAGGCTACAACTGTGAACATATTCTATCTTTACATGAAAGAAAAAGTTTACAGTTATTCTTGCTATTGAATAAATTCTTTTCCTAGGAGGCAACTAATATGGTCGTATTGTCGTTGCAGTTTTGCCAAAGTCAGCACAACATGGCAGAAGATACTACGAGAAGATAAATGGATTTTCCAAATGTATAATAAAGCTGTGAAAGACCTCTCTGTAAGTTTCTGCAACTGTTAAAAAAAATTGAACCATCCATGTCTTTCTGCTGTTTCAGGACTCTTCCTAGGCTTAGGAGATCACAGAGGAGTTTCTCAGGTAGAAAACTTTCATGGAGTGTCTGAGTTTGCCCTCTTAAGGTGCCCTGTCTCAAGTGTTGCTAGTCACGTCAGTGTCTTTGGGGATCCCAAGGAAGTTTGGCTGAGAAGGTGCTCCAAGGAGAGACACAAATATTCTTAAGAGCTTCCACATGTCCTGTGTTACAGAGGGAGGTTGATTTCCAGCACAGCCCCAGAGACTCAGCAGAGGCTTGCTTGCTTCAGCATCCCCACTGATCCAGAAGAGAAAGAGAATGATAACTCAGGTGGCTGGGTGACCTGGAGTCTCTGTACTTTCTAGCAGCAGTCTCTGAAGTCCAACATAGTGGCTACAGAAAACAGAAGTGTTTTGCACTGTGACCTATTCCTAATACCAATTTTGTCCTATGAAATAAGAAATGCTAGTTCCAACCACACTAGCATTGCATTTTATCAAGTCAGGACTTGTAAAACACTAGGAGTGTCTGTCATTCTTGAGAAACGAAGCAAGGCTTGGAATCTGTCACAGAACAAGGTATTCGACCAGCCTGAGTTTTTATGTAGTATTTTACAGTGCCCCTTTTGGGGCAAAACATTTGGACACCGCTGAGTATTCAATCCATGAAGTTTGATTTCCTCCCTACCATTGTATGCTTTTTTATTTAACCTAAGCTGGAAAATTAGTAAGAGAAGTTTGCTTTTTACAATGAAAGCTTCAAGCATTCCTATTCACCATAAAGAATTAGAAATACTGCTTTGTGCTTTAAAACATTGTGATGAATAGTTTACATACTCTGCCTAAATAGTCATGTGTTAATATGAAAGTAGAACTACATAATCGATTGTAGGTTTTGATGGTCTGAACTAGTGAACTGTACTGTGCATTTATAACAGAACTGAGAAAGTGAAGGCAAAATCAGTATGATGCTTTATTATTGGAAACCAGGAGGAAGGATCAAAAATTTAGTTGTTGACGTCTAGTAAACAAAAAACCAGTATCAAGTAAGACTCTTCTCTGATTCAGCTGTTTTTTTTCTTTTCAGAATGACACTAAGGCACCAGGGGATGCTGCAACAAGAGAGTATGTTCTCTACAGAGTGTCTTTAGCTTCCATTCAGAAAGCAACCCCACCAAAAATCCAGAATAAAAAAAGCACCAGATCCAAAGCATCTACGAATCACAGCAGGCTCTTGGAGTTTTCTGAGGTAACTAGTGATTTCCATTCATCTTTAGTTTCTCACATGTTTGGTACACAATCAGCTTTTATTTCTGAAAGTAGTATCTCCAATTTCAAGTGCTTGTCATTCTTATAGCTGCCAGTTTTTGCTTAGTGTGCCAATTTTAAGACAATGTCAGAAGTTAAGTGGAGAATATTGATATACTGGGATGTTCTACATCTTTTTTTCCTTCTTAACAAATTCACTTTTTTTTTTTTGCTTAAATTTTGTCTTGGATCAGACATTAACAAGTTTATTCATTTCCTGCTATTTTCCCTGGACTTATAATGAGTCACATGTTTTCCAGATAAGCAATCCCACAAAAAATGTCAATTTTGCTTCAAAACTGATGGACAATTTAAAGGAAAAAAAAAGGACCAAAGACTAAATAGTTCCTATTTTTAAAAAAATAAGTAATGCATATTTCTCTTGCTCATTCTATGCTGATTTTTTTTCCCCCCACTAATTGTCTGGCATTAAAATTACTTCTTTAACTACATATTTATAGTGTGTCACACATTTGGAGTTGTCAACAACTGCCAACAGACTGTTTGCCTTCACCTTTTTATTTTTCTTAAGAGGTCTTTTTTTTTCACATATAGGTGCAGGTTTACGTTGAAGGCATCTTATAAGACATTTAAAAATGTCTATTGAAAGCTATTTCCTATAAGCAATAGATTTTTCTAACTGGAAAAAGGTTTTATGCTCAAGCTCAAAAGTCTCATTCTGTAAATTGGTGCAGTAAGAGGAGATGATATAATAGCTTGGGAAGCTTGATCAAGATGCTCTAATACTTCTGTATAGGAGTTCATAGCATTGAGAATGTGAAAGAACAACTGATCAGTAGCAGTCTAAAATTAGTTTCTGATAGACCAGTATGTCTGTACACAACACATTCAGATTATATAAACATTTTACATCTAACAATTCAATGATATAAGGTGTTATATAGGTCTATAGTTTTCCAATGCTAAAAGGTTGAAATGTGGATTTTTTGTCAAAAATTAATTAATTGGAGAGAAAAAGAATTGCTTCCATGTGGTGTCTCAAGGTGACTGCTCCACACCTGAGATTTCTGGACACATTTCTCACTTTTCAAAAATATCGATGATTTAAATGGTATTCAGATTTCTTTTCTTTTTTTTTTTTTTTTTTTCTAAATTGAAGTTAACTAAATCACTGTCCTTGGGTGAGGTTTGGAAGATTCAGAAAGTCTGATTTTCTTACTGCTTTTAATTTAGCCTGTCCTTTAAATTTTAAATGTAAAGAATTTGAAATTGCCTACCTCTGTTCCAGTACAAAGTATCTGCAGTTATAAACTGGTTATTCCTGCTCAGTCTCTATGAGAATTTGATACAAGAATTAGGCTGAATTTTTGATTTGTCTCCATGGAGTAAGAGAAGTTATGATATGTTTTGTGGCACTTAGATAACATTAGAAAAAGTTTGGAGAGTGTATTTACCCTCCGCTCATGGTTTTCTGTGTGTGCTTTCTCCAACAGGCTGCCAGGACCTTGAAAAACAGTGAAAGCTTTAAAGCCTGCCATCGCTGTGGCTCACCTGCAAAGTACGACTCCTATCTTCAAAGAGCAACATGCAATCGTGCAAGTTGTGGCTTTGACTTTTGCACCAAGTGTATGTGCAGCTACCACAGCTCCAGTGACTGTATGAGTGGCAAACCACTGAAAGCCAACTCTACTCCAGGGCCACTTCCTGGGACTAAGAAAAGCAAACAGAATCTAAAGAGATTGTGATCCATCCCTCCCAATACAAGTTGTTAGATGTCCCATAAAAGCTTTACAGTCATCCACAAAGAAAATACTTTCTGTTTTTCCATATTTATAAAAAAATTCTGTTATTCTCTGTACTCTTTAATAGTCTTATTCAGAGGGCTTTTAAAAGCATTTCTACTGCTGTCAGGTGAGGTGAGTGGAGCCCCTTTTAACTTCAAAGTATGAGGGAGTCTAGATTTTATGGTTTTTCAAAGCTTAGTCTTTGATTTTAAAATGTAGACATTTGTAATACCATTTTCTCTGGTGGTTTCTCTTCTATGAATCTTAAACCGCTTTTCCTCCATTCTTCTTTCAGAAAGCACAGATTATCCTTGTACTTAGGTGATACCTTTTCCAACGTAAAAAAAAAGTACTGTATGTTGGCTATACTGCTAAAAATACTTTGACTTTTTTTGAAGTCATAATTAATTTTAATATTGTATATATTTGTAAATACTATTCATGTTTGTCTTGTAAATGTGAAAATAAATTGATCTCAACAACTTGGTTGGCAAATCTGGACTTCCTATTTATCATCCTAAAGATTATTTCTCATGCTCTTTTCTCAAGCTGAAAAGTATGTGCTTAAAACTGTTGATTTAACAAAGTAGAAGTCTTTAGGACTTGTGTTTAATGTACTGAATCCATTCTCGTGCTATATTCCTGCAGCTTACCTAAAGGCTCTTAGCAAGAGTCGCCAATAATGTCTGAGCCAACGCATTCAATGGAAAAATTTCTATTGGCTGAATATATTCTTCTGTTGCAAAATTTGCTCATTGTCAGTAAAATATTCTTGATCCCACAGTGAAGAAAGGCAAGCTTTCAGGAAATAGACTTATTTTGTGGAAATATCTGGAGTTTGAGTGGGATTTTTTCCCCTGTAGTAAGTAAATAACAGACTGGGAAGACAGCATTTTAGGTCCTGCTTCTTCAACTGGGATAATAGTTATATACTGCATGGCAACTTTTTCTACACTAGTTAAATTTCTGTATTTGACAGTAATGGTAGAAATAGAGTAGGATTTCTAGCATTCTGTCTTTATGTGGCAAACTTAATCTCCTAACCTAAAACAGACTTTAAATAAGGGGCTGGTTGAGCTTTACTAAAGACTTTGATTCCATAAATGTTTTGTCTAAGTCCACTTACAGATATGCTCAAGATTGGAGAAGGCCTCCATAGTTGATCAGAGGGATGGAGCACCTGCCTATAAGGAAAGACAGAGAGTTGGGTTTGTTCCTCCTGGAAAAAAGACTTCAGAGTAACTTAAGTGTAACCTTCCAGAACCTAAAGAGAGCCTATAGGAAAGATGGAAAGGGACTATTTACAAGAGCATGTAGTGACACAATAAGGGGGAATGGATTCAAACTTACAGAGAGTAGGTTTAGATTGGATAGTAGGAAAAAATTCTTTGCTCTGAGGATGAAGCACTGGAACAGGTTGCCCAGAGAAATTGCGGACTCCTTATCCCTAGAAGCGATTAAGGCTAGGTTGGATGGAGCTCTGGGCATCTGGATCTAGCGAAAGATCTGTCCATTGCAGTGAAGTTGTAACTGGATGATTAGAGTCCCTTCCAACCTGTGCTATTCCATGATTTTGTGATCCTATTATACCTCATTCTGGTAATTAGAACATACCAGCTTGATATGTATGCAACCAGTGTGAGTCTGTTAAGCTAAGCATAGATAAATAAATAAGTAAAATTTGCTGTAAAATTTGCTATAAAATTTTCAGCTATGTGTACAGGAATTCCTGTCCTGAAGAACACGGACAATGTGACATGAAAAGAATGCTATTTCCTACAACATTTGGAGAAATGTGGCACAGGTATCCATAGACTGGTGTTGCAATATATGATACATCTTGAATTAAAACTTCGGTGTCTATTTAGAAGCTGAATGTGGCTATTACAAACTTGACAGGTTTACTTTTTCAGATTTTGAGCTTACTAAGGGGAACTATGCACTTTAGTAAGTAATAATTTGTGCGTGGAGAGTGTAGAGAACAGTCACTTTCCTTTTGGATTGTTAGCTGTAGAAATTTATCTGTTCATGCAGTATTCTGAGAATTCCCTGTTACATCTAGATAAGAGAGAAGAGTTGAACTACATGGCTTCAGTGGTCACAACTGGGAATGAACAATATGAAAAAGCAGCCATTTTCCACTAGTTTCTGATTGCTGAGACCTTGATCTTCTATGTGAAATCTTGTTGGAAAGGTTAAATTATTTGACTTCAGCCAAGGATCTGCTGCAAACCATTATATCTTTTTCCTCTTGCCCAACTGTATTTTATATGATCCTCAGACCTTTGCCTACCCGCTTTAGTTTTAATAATCAGAAGAGACATTTAAGATTACAACCTTCACCAAATGGGTGACAGCTCCTTAAGGACCTTGGGTCTGTTATAAACACAATTTTCTTATGCAAAATTTCTAAGCATGGAGATGTGTGGTGGTCACACAGCTATTTCTTCCTTTATGGTCATCTTGCACAGCAACTGAAACCTTGCCCAACAACACTGACCGCTGGGCCTGTATAAAAACCATCTTATTGAAAGCCACATGACGGTTAGTTGCTCAAAAATAGCTTCAGTGAATGGTGTGCAGCAGAAAAAAAGAGTAGCCAATCAGTCTCCGCCCAGGCAAGCTAGCATGTACTGTTAAGAGAGGAAACAGCTCCTCAGAAAGTGAGGGTGTTGGATATTAGTACTAGTAGGTGCCCTGGCCTACTCAGGAGACTAGTGCTGAGGAGAGTGATTTGTGTGCCAAGGGTGGGAACAAAGCTGTAGATGCAGATTGTTGTTAATGTCTGTGCTGAGCCTATCTTGGACCTGCCTTTGATATGTAATCAACACAACAGTCATACCTAGGGCGAGAGCATAGCACTTGCCACATGCAGATGAGTTCTCCCCAGGTACTAGAGCTGTTGTCAAAATCCACTTTCAAACTCAGCATTTGGCAGCCTCAGTGACTTTGCAGGAATGTGATAAGCTTCTTACCCACACTGCAAGTGCCTTTCAGATCTCTGGAGGGTGATAAATATTTGCAAGCTGCCAGAGTCCCCTGCCTGGCTGGTGCTAGTACAGATTTCTTCCAATTACTTACTTATCTCTAGGAATGGCTGTGCATGGTGAGAAAGGGTGGGATGTTTCTCTGCTCTGTAAATTGCTCTGCCTAGCAGCTGTTGCCCCTAGCCTCAATAACTGTGGAGACAAATTATTCCTTAACTTCATCCTGAGCCTGGAGACAGACAGGTGTTTAGGACTTTCTGAAATCAATATCGTGTCCACATTTTGTGGCTCCTCTTTCTTGCATTTATGATGTTTTTCTGAATAACACAAGGAGCCGCTCAAGATGCTTACACATGTCTGCAAATCATTAAAGGCCATTTCAGCTGCCTCACCACAGCAAGGAGAGAACTGAAGTGCCAGATAGTGATAATAAAAACAAGGACAAGTTTCTATGCACTTAACAGTTTCATTTATTCTCCAGTAGAAACCTTTGTGCTCTGAGGACTGCAACATGTAAGAAACAAATTACAAAAAAAAACCCAACAAACAAACCCAAAAAACCACCAAAAAACAAACAAACCCCAACTCTTTAACTCTGCAATTGTTGACATCTTAGCTGGTCATCTCAGAGCCTAATTTCTAGCACGTGGTAAAACTACAGCATGCATCAGATAGGCTGTTACTGGCCAAAGATTTCACTGCAGGGAAGCAACATTTTAGCATGTTGAATATATTTTTTGATTAAAAAAAAAAAAATCTAAAACTCATAGTAGTCAGTTATCACTCTCAAAAAAATTTCTGAATGTTTAGCCCTAAAAACTCTGCCCTGACTCAGAGAGTTTAAATAAAGGGATCTAGATTATGATAAAATTTCCTCCCTACCTCCTAAAGCCAAAGGCTGACAACCCTTTTGAGAAAATAATGCTGTAGTATAGAGATTTTCAAAAATGAAATCTGTTCTGGAAAGGGAAAACCACGAGATGGTGCTCTTGACCTATTCATCGTGTGAAGCCAGATTCATTTAGTTTCCTTTGCCGCGTTCATGAGAATGTATACCTCTACTATACATCTTGTTACTATAGTCACGGGGAATGAGATTAAATCTGCAACTAAAAGAACAAAACACAAACCTTGAATTCAATTTGATTTTAATATTTGTTTCGAACATTTATGTAGGATATGTATATATTTGCTAAACTTAAAAATATATAGGTACCTTTCATAAAAGATTTATAGTGATGCCAAATGCACATGCCTTCTTCAAGAAATAATCAGTTGCTCTAAATATGACCTTTATTTTGCCCACCTTGTGCCCCCGTACTGATAACTGGAGAGCAAAGTCACCACTCCAGAGCAGTGGGTGCAGACTATCCCATCAAGCCCTCAGCACAAGTCTGGTGCAAGCAGTGACCTTTGCCTGGGGTCGAATATTTTATTCCTGATTGACTAAGATTTGGTGAACAACTCAGCTGCACAACAGCTGTGGCATCACCTTGACATGTCTTCTGGCAGAAGCCAATGGTGCCAACTTGTAAAATATCTAAAAGGCATAACATGCACATGTCATTTCTTGTAGAGTGCCTCCACTGTGGTTAGGGGAGCTGGTGTCTTGAACCGAAATGCCATTAACTGAGTGTGAGGATGGACCAGACAATTACTGTGACAGATGCTTGATTTTGAAGCCACTTGCCATGATAGAAAAGATTCCCCTTCTAATATATTTGAAATTTGGAGTAGAGGATGAGAAGTTATAGATATGGACAACTGCTGGATTGTGAGTCTTTACTTAAGGATATAAAAATTGTCAGGTCCACTCAATTTTAATATAACCTTGTCAAAATGGTTTCTCCTTTGAAGTAGTCCAGGGGAACATAAGGATACAGGGGAAAATATGGTGTTGATATTGGCAGCACAAAAAAAAAAGCGACTAGAGTCTATTTGAGCCTGCTGGCACTTGCAGAAATAGTTGCAAGGTTCAAACAAAGGAACAGAAATTCTTGTAGTGGCCACTGCGATAGTTCAGCAGCAGCTGAGGTTTTGTCCCTTAAGGTTTAATATTGCTCCGCTCTTTACATTCAGAACTGTCTTCATGGTATGTCAGTCCAGTGCTTCAAACAATTAACAAATTAAGATTAAAAGAAAAAATCAGGTTGCTGACTGCTTTGTAAGTTTTGGTTCAGTTCTAGAGGAATACAACAAGCTCTCTACAGCCCTCTGCCAGCTCCAGTGTCAGGGCCAGCCCATGGCCCGGGGCATAGCCTGAGGAGGTCCTCTAGCCGAGCAGGTTCATGGCTGGGGAGCAGGAGGGAACCACGCCCCTCCACGGCCCTGTTTTCCATATCCTAAGTGCTGGGCTAGCTTTTGGGAGGTGGCAGTAGTAATTGTCCTTGGCTGGTGCAGTTGTGCCTTGCCAGGGGAGCAGGAAGCCTGGGCAGGGTGTGCTCTGGGGCATGGAAGGGGACAGTGGAAAGGTTGGGGATGTCAGCTGAGGAAGTTGTTCGTCCTGGGGTGGGGGGCAGTTTCGGTCCAGGATTATGGCCTTTCAATAGCTAACAGCGTGTCTCATTATTGTGTGCTCGCTGAAAGGAAAGGCCTCTGGGCGTTTGACATTAACTTGTAGCCAGACCAAGACAGTAACGGTAAATGCTGTTGTCGGGTTAAAAAGCCTCTCTGTCTTCCTCAGCCTTCATGTCAGATCCACACTAAGATCATCATCACAAAGGTCACGGGCGTCTCTAACCTAAAGTATTTGCTATGGGCATAAAAAGCTCAGCAGCCCTCAGCCGCTGGGCAGAAGGACTGGGCTCAGAAGACACTTCTGCGTGTTTCGGGAGGAGGTATGGCTCTCCTAGGGCTAACACATGGCAGTTACAGCTTCACAGGAGAGGCTTGGAACAGGTACAGCTGTGCGAGCCACCACGTCCCAGAATTGTTCTTTGCTTTCTGCCCGTGCCAGCTGTGCGCCCACCAGAGAGCGCCGTGGCTGTACTCAGCAAGGGTGAAGGCTGCTTCCAGAGGCTCCACTGGAGCTAGCTCATGCATGAATCATAATGCAAATGGGATGATACAAGAGCTCTGAGACTTACCTCTTATGTTTACTGTCATTTTATGAGGGTCTAGCCCGGCTCAATGAATTACTTTGTGCAACAAATTTTTGTTAGTCATATGTAGATTTAATTTCCAAGATTGTCCCTGGGTATCAAATTAGTAGAGAAGACATCAATTACAACTTGCTTACAAATATGCCTTAAACACCAGTTGCTTGTAAAAATGCAAAAAAAAAAATCTCTGTGTTACCTTACCTTACCTTACTTGCAACAGACAGCAAAATACTCTCTGCACATCATTTACTTATGTACCCATAGATACAAAATCTAAGTGCCAGTATGAAATCCAGGAAGTTTGAATTGCTTCAAGTCCCTTTCTTCCCTTATTGCACTTTGTGGTTGTGTACTAAACTGTGATGTTAAACTGTAATAAGAAGAGCCCTCTGAAGCAGGGTAACGATCCATGTAAGCTGTCATGTTTAAGCTAAGAAAATCAGGAGCATCATAGGACTTCCAGTCTCACTTGAATACATTCTACCAATAGTTTTAGAAAAGTAAGCAGTTAATGTTTGTTCTAGGCTACTTACCTCTATTAAATAGCAGTTATATTCTCAGTATTTGTGCTTGATACACAAATATGAAATATATAAAATAAGATGTCTCAATGTTCTCTGCCACCACTCTGCTATGAATTAATGAGTACACTTTTTAGTATTTCTATTTATACTCGCAGTGTGTTAATACTCATAGTAATTATTCTCTTGTCAGTACTCATAAAATTCTTCATTCTTCTCAGTAAATATGTTATACCCTGAAGGCTGATTTTCTTAACAAGATGAAGACAACTTTTCTTGCTGTTTTGCGTATCAGAACAGGAGACATGTTCTCTTTCCTTGGAGTTTCAATCAAGAGCAAGATTTTCACTGTTCACACAGAACATCTTTATCCTCACCATAGCAAGGTTTTCACAAAATTTCTGATGTAGAGGGTAGTTTATTATGTTGCTTTATGTTTACATACTGGCCTCAAGTATAATTAAAATGCTTTCAGATTTACTATCCATATATATTGACACTGAAGCAAAGTAAATGCCTGTATTTATTTTTTCCATATCAACATTTCAGGTTCTGGTGACCAAAATCAAAGGTACTTGTTGTGCATGTTTTAAGAAGTTATTGCATATTTAGTTCTTACTCTGGAAATCTCAATGAAAAATAAAGGGTTACAATGTACTAAGTAATAATAATATTACTAAAACTCACAAACTTATGGGGCAGTTAATGGTAAGTCTTGCACTAAGAACTTGATTTCCAGGAGATGTAGCTCTTTGACCTGGAGGATTTTTTTATTATTATTTTTTTTTTCTGCCAATGCATGATGTATTCAGGGACTCTATGATCTTTTCTTGAAGGTAGTAACTGGATCTTCATAAAATATTTTCCTCCTCAGCATGTATACTAAGCAAAACAAATGCATTACAAACACATTTTTCAGAAACAGTTTTGAGAATTATTAACAATGCCTAAATCACATTGATTCTCTTATCTGTAAATTGCAAAGGATGTCACAAGAGGGGTGAATGTTGTTATTTTATTTTAAATGTAAAGCAATGGGAATATGAACTACATGGCCCATAATCTTGCAGTGGTTCAGTTATAAATACAGCCTGGAATTTCTGACCCAAGTTTCTGGGACTATATCTTCTCTTGATCCTGCTTTTCATAGTAATTGAAGTGGTATATCAAAGTTTGTATTTTATGATATTTGGTGCTCAAACAAGCAATGAAACTTTTAGGAATTGGGGGGTTATCTATGTAAGAAAGATTGCTAGTTTAATTCCATAACATTTGAAACTGGGTTACTTATATTCATGAAATAATACATGTATAGATACAGATATAGATATACAAAAGAAGATGTATGAAATTATAAAATCAGCTCGTGTCTCAAACACTTTTAAGACTAAGAGAAGATCAGAGATAACAAGCATCTATATTTTTCTTTCTGAGATGGAATTTATCTTTTGAAGCAACTTCTTACTGCAGAGAATTGAAGTACACCCCTTATAAGTCTATACCACATGTTCAGTGCTTATGCAGCCAATAAAACCAGAAATTTATGCTCCTATATAGAACCAGGATGAACATTTTTCACTGCTAACTAAGTTGAAATGGTTGTCACTCAAAGTGAAATACCTGTGACTTGACCAGTAGATTAGGCTTTCAAAGTTTAAAAAAATGTCAATTATGGGGGAGGGTGATAGAGAGTAAATATAGCTTTTCCTTTTCTATCTTTCCTGAATAAATTAAGTATATAATTAAATATGGGCTTACAAGGATTATAACCTAAAAAGTAAAAGCCATCAGCTATATTACTATTTATTTCTGTTCCTTTGATCTTAAATTAGTAGATTTTTTTCAGGGAGATGATTAAATAAAATTTTAAAGTTAAAAAATATTTCTGAATATTTTCATTGCCATAAGAACAGAAACCCTTTCTTGTATACCAACTAAATTTTTATTCAGGAAATATGGTTAAAGAATACTCCTATTCCAGCATTATCTGAACACTTAACTACAGTAATTATCCAAGAAAATTTAGTCAATTTCAAAACACATTACACACAGAAGCTAGGAAGTCTCTGTTGCAAGCTCTGGGTTTAGTTTTAATTTTTAGACTTTTAAACTTATATTTATGCTCCCTTTTTCATAATCTAAGGTGTATTTTATTAAATCATGATTTTCATTTATAACCTTATTAAAGTATATAAAAGCATGAATGATAACCATAGGCATATATTTTTATCTGATACGTTTCATTTTTGAATGTAATTTTAGCTTCCTTTTTTTCTTTTTCATGTTACCTCAGAACGTTTCAGAGAAAAGGAGAGGGAAACATTTTGCCACCTCTGTATTCAATATGTCCTCCATTTTTGTTAGAATTTAACAGAAATTTTTGTGGGAACTATGCTGAGAAGACATCTGTTGTATAAACTTGTAAACAGAAAATGATGAAAGAATAAAAATAAAATTGTATGACATGTCTTTTTTCTAATAAAATTCATACAAAGTAGAAATAGTGTCATTTGGCTTTCAGTTTGTAATTCAAGCTCCTAGGGAAAATGTGTAGTTGTTATTTTTTATGCATCTTAGAATAGCTGGGAAAATGTTTAATCCATACTGACAAAAGGTATTTGCTTTAAAAAAATCATACTTTAAACTGTTACGTAAGTGAAAGTAGAATGTTCCCTTTTAGGCCGCCACAAATATCACAGTTTGCTGGTAGCAAACTATACACCTGATAGTAGAAGTTTGAAGGATTAGAAATTAAATGAAGTCACTATTCATATTGGTTACCATTTCTAAGACTTGTTCAAAGCCAGAAGGAAAGCATAACATTTTAAAAATTAACATGGCAGGAAACGTGATCCAAAAGGCTTCTCCTTAAGCTTGCCCCTAAGGGCATGAAAGGAGCTCAATACAGGACTGTGATCCACAGCCTGTGGACAAGATATTGATCCATAAATCTTTGTAAATTAAGCCAGTATTTGTGTTACTGAAAAATGGATTTCATCTGCTGGTGAACTTGGAACACTCACAGGCACTATATATCCTCTGTATTAATTTGGTTTAGAGAGGCTTCTGCGATGTCTTAGAAACTGCCGGCAAAAATTGTCACAAAAAACCTACTGAAAGTATTTTCACTGTCATTCTAGTCTGTATGTGTTTTCCAGGTAATAAATATTAACTCCAAGGAGGATGAAAAAGCATCATAATCATTTTGTATTAAACCTCAGCTAGCATCACTTAATTTTAAATTCAGAGTAGTAGTACCATGTGGTTGTTTTATTTATGCTAAAATGGAAACAACATGAAAGGAACATAGAATATGTCATTTGGCAGATCTGAGAGATCACAGAATCTAGTCCAGGGTGTGGAGGACATGTCTTGAATGCGATTTTCTTGTCTTTTTTATGTGCACTGTGTAATTTTAAATTAGTTGATTCAAAACATTGTGCAATTGAATGTAATCTTCTCTTTAATATACCTTGATTTCCATAGTCCAAAATACTTTCAAGAATATTTCATTATCTTTCAAGCTATGACTTTCTGAATCAGCAGACTCAACCTCTTACAAGATCCTCTTACACAATGACCACTGGGGAACAACTCAGAAGGAAAAAAAAACATTACCAGCAGCAGAGAAAAGTTTTACTAAACCTTTCTGCACCTTAGAGAATGCAAACATGCTGAAATGGAACGGAAGTGGAATCGAGAAGTTTGGTATTTGCTTCTGTGCATCTGTCAGTGCAACGTCCACATCAAGAATGCTTGTGATGTTACAAGCACTATGGCTTGAAAGAGGCCTGAGTCACAGTCTGATTGTTTCTTAACTAGTAAGTGCTTGTCCAAGAGATTCTTTTTGCATGTAAAACTAATACTTAACTCTTTTGTCTTCAGTGTGAGCATGCAATGAGGGCATGCCTATAGAGCCTTTCTCTTTTTAGTTTTCCAGACAGACTTGTGATTTCTCTGCCTGTGCTCCCAACCGGGTATCATGACAGGTCCTATGCAATACCAGGCATGCAACTGATTTAGCACGACCCTAAGTGCATGCCGGTGAGCTCATATTGACCCATGGTTTTGCTCTTTACATCAGTATGACCTAAGTGATGCCCGTGGACATATGTATCGTGCACTCCGTGTTTCACTTCTGTCCCCTCATTCACACATACAGGTACTGCATATGCAAGTTTCCCGTTCTCAGCTTACAGCACTCCACCACACAAATTTCACAGCCGGAACACTGAAAATCCCTTATTGTTAGCCTCACCAACGACCGAGGGTGAGAGAAGACTTGGTTTCTCTCTTGGTCCAAATCATGCTCGGAGCAAACAAGAGCTGAGTTTTTAAAGAAAATTGTAGGTACTTTTGTGCTCCTCTATTTCTGGCCAACCCAATGCAGATGGGAGCAGGCTGTCAGGGAGCAGTGCTCTTTTCCACTGCCATTATGGACAACGCGGTATAAATATGCCAACAAGAGTCCTTCACTGCTCAGGATGTTTGTTTTCTTCCGGGCAGCACAGGAGTTGCAACCACCCACCTTCACACCAGTAGAACTATGGTATCCACACCATCTTCTGAAGCAGCTGGAGACTACACTTTTTTAGTTTTAAATAATTAGTACAGATAAAATCTTTTCTATTTTTTTTTTTCAGAATAGCCCACTCATTGTGGGAGAAGGGAAGGGAGGGGAGGGGTGCCTTTGACCAGGGTGAGGTTTGTACTCTGTTATTTCAAATAGTGCCTATGTAGACCCTCCTTGAAGAAGTTCTCACAGATACAAATTTACACAAACCATTACAGTAACTCAGTGATACTTTTCTTTCCTGCTACAAGGTTTACTGTATAAAGCATTAGAGCTCACATCATTGATGCCCTCCTACATCCTTGGTACTTAATTTGGCCCTGATTTCATGTTTGCTATTGTGTTTCTTTCCAAGTTGCCAACAACCGTGCCAGTACTCACGCATGCATCTAAAGTAAGGGTCCTCTACTAAAGAGGAAGAATGTAAAGAAAAGGTCACAAATTGAAGTGAGTACCAGACATTTTTATCTTTAGCTATTTGTCATGCATATTTTGTCATGTATGTTTTTGATTCCTATTTTGGCATAAATTCAAGCAGTATTCCTGCATTGTTGATTATCTTCAATTTCCAAAAGTAATGTCAGAAAAATATCAGAATTCAACATAAGATATTATAATTTAATTTATCTGTTTATCGATGCATTCATGAGTGCTTTTGGAACACATATATTTCTTGAATTACTACCTTGTTTTATAGTCAATACTGTTTAGTTTTAAATATCACTTTACTGGAGTTATTTTCAAGTCTTTGAGCTTCTAGTGCTTCATTTCTTAATAAGAATGTAAAGTCATTGCCCAGTATACAGATTTTCAGGCATGATGAGCTGGATTCAAAATTAATGAATCTTCCTCTTAATTTTAACCCTTGAATATAGCCACGACCTTCTCCTCCTACAGTGTTGAATTATAATGAGATTGGGGGTGGTTTAATCTATTGATCCCATTGTCAATGATTGCACTGCTGTATTATTCATTGCAGACACAAACTACATGTGCATACTTATCCCTTTACTTCAAGAAGAGATCATTTTCAAGCAGAGATACTTTTCAAATTTTATGTAACAGAGCCACACTCTTAGCTTCTAATTAGCTTCTAAATCTCACAATTTAGGCTTTCTAATTAGAGTGTGTTCTTAATTAGTCATGGCATCAAATATATGAGTATATTACAGAGGTTTAAGAAAATATTTGGTATCTGCTGAGTGTGGTAACAGTCCCAGGACTCAATCTTAATCCTGGTTTTAATGATGCACTTTAGTTCAAAGGCCATCCAGTAGTGTTGAGAGTAATTTTTTCTGCTTTGCAATAGCAGTGGGCAAAGGGCATGAATCCATGACTATGATATTCCCTGTGATTGGATTTTGGCCCACAGTCTTAATCTCATTTATAGCAGACAGAGCATTTGCTAGATAATAATTGGTTCACATTCAGATCTTTAACAAAAGCGTTAAAATTAAGGGGAATCTCTGGAACCTAAACAGGATAAGGGAGAGAATGCCAGATTGGGGTGTCAAGAAATCTTCATCTTATTTCTGTCTCCAGTGACTGAATCTTGTTTAAGAGAAAAGTAAAAATGCATTATGCACTTTCCTAATATTGTAAGTAATGTCTGAAATTTCTGTAGTTTCCCAAGGTATAGTGTACTGATAGATGATAGATAGACAGAGAGACAGATAGATAGATAGATAGATAGACAGACAGACAGACAGACAGACAGGCAGGCAGACAGACAGGCAGACAGGCAGACAGATTGTAAGAAAAAACATTCACCATGTATGAAGTTCTCTTCTCAGGAAAGATGCAGATCCCTAACAATGCCATAGAATAAAAGTACTGCAATAATAGACATCCTCAGATAGCTGAGCTAAATTAAAAGGACTCTGTTTTGCTTTGCCCCATGGAAAGAAAAGATTTTGTCCTCTCCTAGAAGGAGGAAACAGAGACATAAAAAGGGGTGGGAGGCCAGGGGAAAAAGGTTTCCAATCCTGAGTAATGTCAAGGAACTGGAAAGAAAGTCCCTTTTCTGAAGTCCCTGCTGCAGTTTAGGAAGAAAATATTGCTGAGAGCTGAAATTATGGCTCAACTTATTAAATGTCTTGTACTACCTATGCCAGAGCATAACCTGCAATATTCAGCAAGTAAAGATTTTGACTGATAATACACAGACTCTACATGTGAAAACAGCATATAGATTTTTTGTCAGCTGAAGCTTCAAAGAGATTTACCCCTCAGATGAAGGCTGTAATTTATGTTTGGTGAGACAGATTTTTCAGCTGTTGTAAATCAAAACACCTACATGATTCACAGCATATGAGGCTCTAGTCTAAATTGTGTATAGATAATTTTTGTTATACCAGAAGGATTGTGGGGCCTGTTTTTCTTGCAAATTCTGTGAGCATAATTTTAGAATGACTGCAATGAACATCAAAATGTTTCTTCATTAAATGAGAAGTGAATAAGCTATGTGAACGTCTATTGAAAAAGATATAAATGCAAAGTCATGTTTTGTTTCTATCATTGTCAAGTTTAAAACTCAGCAAGCATATATTTAGGTTGATGATAATCACGTTAAATTGACCACATCATAGTGTTAAATATACAATACATTTTTGGCTGAATCACAATAAGTTTAGTTGATTCTTTCTTTTGAGTACTCTTCCAGAGATAAACACCAATTATTCAATTTAATTGATGATGCTACTATATCAAATTATATTGAAAGCAACAAGTCTTTTTTAAGCAGAAAAGCAAGCAAACACGTGCAATATTCTTCAAAATGTGCTGAGAAATTATAGTTTTGAACAATTCATCAAGGAGCTGTCATCAGATGTGTGAAATATTTTTTTGATATATTTCCTTACTAACAGTGTTAGGAAATGGTCTTCCACTGCAGAGTATTTTTTATAACTACTGTACTACTAACAGCTAGTATTTCTGCTTGTACAAGAAAAATTTTCTAGAGCAGTACAGTCCATCTTAATATTTACAGCTAAGTCCATGTAAAATGGATTTAGACTCTAGGATATTCCTGTATTCAGCTATTCAAGTAATGTGTTTATTCAGTTACTCACGTAATAAGGGTAGTCCTAGCAATATACCCAGAAGCTCCCCAGCACAGCAAGGCAAGAAGGCAAGTCAGTCATTGTGTTACTATGGGAGAGCAAATGGGAAGTGGGTCAGGTGTTGTACTGCACCTCCATATGCTCCATTAGACTTGTTTATGGAGCACACCAGCCCAGAGACACATCCTTCATCTGGGATATGGCCCTGGTGCTGGTGGATTTCAGGCTACTGTCTGAAATGTAATTATCTTTAATACATTTAACTGAAAGCCTGGGAAAAGACACTGAATGTTGCTTTCCAAGATGTTTGTGAAGTGCTGATATGAGAAATTGGACCCAATAAAAAGAAGAGGGAAAGGGTTAACAGAAGTAAAAGACATTTATTAGCCATTTGTGGAAGGCATTGGTCATCGTGTGTGCTGAATAATAATGATGTGCTGTGATGGTGCGGCGACTCAGAGCTCACTCCAGAAGGCTGCAGCGGGTTGCTGTGCTTCCAGTTGTCCTCTTCCCCACTGCTATAGGGAGTCATGCAACTGGAGAAGAAGCAGGTTTGCCCATTATGCCCAAAATAGAAGTATGGAGGCTGGAGAAGAAAAGCAGGCTGCCAGGACAGCCTCTTTTTCCCTCATGGCAGTAACTCCTTCCTGTGACTGCAGGAGCAAAGGCAGCCGTGACATTTCCACAGGAGGCTACCTTTGGTGTCAGGGAGCACCTGTAGGAAATGGTCACCCTTCCAGCAGCTGGTGGCTTGGCCAGGTCACTCACCCTTCCACCAGAGGCAAGCTGAGGAGGCCTCAGTGGCCTCAGGTGTTCAAGGCAAGTAGTAAGATCCAGTGCCCCAGAATTTTATTATATGCTGCTATTCGCCATAGGTGAGGTCTGCTTTAAAATATGACAGGCAGCTCCTTCAAAACAGCTGGAGGTGGAGAGGAAGGTGGAGGAGTATAGGATGAGCTTCTTTCTTCAACAAGTAGAGAGAGGGAGTGGGGAGGTGCATGACACTGAATCATATCTACACCTTTTTGTAGTGAAAAATAGACTGAGGAGAGGCTCTGTTCTTGACACAGGCCTTCAACCAGCAGGTGCCTGTGGCTGTTCAGAGCCCATGTAACCATCTTGCACAGCTTTCTGCCATTAGGACACTCCTGTGAAGCTCGGTATGCTAGGTATGTCTGTGTTATGCTTTTTTATTTATTTCAGGTTGAGAAACTGAGGCCAGTGAATAGTAGCTGCATTTTAACACATTTAACACATGGGTGTTTCATGGCATCAGAGAGTAGTTCCTCTGAATTGCAGGTCCTCTAGAGCATCACTCTTTCTCACTCTTATTCAGAAACCTCTTTGATATGGTCACATTTTCTATCCTTCATTGTTAATTATACCTCTGACATTGCTAACTGGAAGTTGTACATGTCCATATTCTCATTTCCATCTTCATTCTCTCTCCGCGGTCTGATTCCATGCTTTGCTGCTGCTCCTGTGTGTGCTGTTCATATTCTGTTTATGATGTACTCAGCACATACTGGAGTGCTGGGGGAAAACATTAACATCCTCCTGTGAGTTGTTTTTGATGGTAAAACTGATGTATTGCTTAAAGCAGAGATGGCTGAGTTTCTATTACCAAGCCATACCTGACTGAGGACAGTGTGCCCATGCTTTGTTACAATGTATTGATAAATGGTGCTGGCCTTTGTGAGGACACAAGTTTTTCTGTTGACAGTATTTAGTACTATGGTGAAGATTTCATTATCATCGCTTCATCTTAGTGATGTCTTTACATTTACTAAGCTAATTCTTTGACATAGAAATCTTCAATAAATAAAACAGCAAACAGCCCTAAACCAAACATTTTTTTTATATTGTGAACTAATGTAAACTCATATCCCAAAAAGGATCTTTCGAAGTGAAGTGCTGTGGTCACTAGTTTGGGTATGATGAGAAACAAGCTCAAACTACCTGTGAAATTGTATAATGACAATCCAAGAAAATGTCTCCCACTGCAGCCCTTGGATGGTGCCTATTAAACCTCCATAATTGTCTTGGGAAAGCTTATGATGCTTGATTCCCTTGAAAGAGCTAACCCAGGGGATACAGCAAGGGACCAGAATGTACCAGCTTGATTCCAGATGGCGCTCTGGTTGAATTGGACATGCCTGCTCTAGCAGGGGCTATAGGGTCAAGAGGGAACAGTTACATTACTGAAATAACAACAGATATTTTACCTCATAAAGCCTGCATTGGAAGGAATCAAATCATTGATGCCAACTAAACCCTTCATTTTCTAGGCCTTGCGTGTACAATTACCTTTCTTGCTACATTTCTTTGATGGATACATTCTTAGTTCATATTAAATTCAGGAGTTTTAAAGCACTCTATTATCACATAAACTCTCACAGATTTATAATCTATTTGCATTTCACAAATGTAGTGTCAGAAGCAAGAATTTGTAGCTAGCCAACAATTCACTTTAAAGAATTTTCAGAGGCAGGATTACAATATAGGAGTGCTTGAGTCCTACCCTCATCTTGGTCATTCATTATATGATTCTATTCCTTTTATTTTAATCTCTCCTTGCCAGTGACTAAAACACTATGTCATAAAGGCTCCAAAGATTTATGTACAAAGCTTGAATCAAGACATAATTAACAAAATAACTTGTTTGTGGAAAATAATTCCTCTCTGTGCCCACTAACTCTAACAAATATTTGTGTCATTTTAATGATTTACAGGCTCAAAAATTAGTCAGTCAATCTATTTTAGACTTTTTGTAGGAAAGGAGAAACCAAGGAAATCTGCAAGAGATGAAATTATTTCCTACTTTGAAATCTTTCTGTCTTGCTTTACTGACTTTGCTTCAGATTTCCTGAGAAAAGTTCTATTCATTACTTAAACCAAAATTCCAGACAGATAGGTTTTGTGTGGAGGGAGATGAAATTTAGAGAAAGCTTATTTATATCTTTATTATAAGGGATCTAGAATGCTGGATTTTTGAATATTACAGAATACCCATCCAGTTATTAAAAACCAATCCAAAGAGAGAAAATGTAATTTCTCTATTTTTTCCACAGTACAATTCTGCTGATTTCAGTGAAATTATTCTAGTTTACAGTTACCTAAAAGTGGAAAGAACAAGACACTGCTTTCTAATTCTTTAGTCTTTCTTTTATGATGCTTGATTGTCACACTGTTTTTCAGTGTGTACTGAGGATGTGGGAGATCTGTTGTAGTGTTTGAAAAATTCTGTCCAACCTCTGCTGTTTCTCTGAAAGCTTGCTGAATACAGCTCTGCAATGTCAAATATCTTTGATTTGATTTGGACTAGACCAGATGCCAACAAATTGGAATTTAATGTTATTGAGACAGATGACAATGTAGGAAGTATAAAGGGATTAATTACATATTAGAATTAAAGAAAACATGCAGTTGTGTAATTTTTATAGACTGCGGCTTAGATCAATGAGAAAAAAATACCAGTAATCTCGTTTTTCTCTTATTTCTTATGAAAAAGTGAATGGGAATTTAGTACTTATAAAGCACTACCATGCCTTATTCCTTTTTTCTGTTTTCATAACTGCCATTTTTTAGATAACAGTTTGTGGCATATATGGTGACATTCTTCTGTAGACCTTTTGTATTATGCATACTCTGATTTGTCTGGCTGAATATTAGACAGAAACTCAATATAAAAAACAGTGCTAAACAGCAAAACTCAACCTCTTTTAGGGTTTTGAATTCATCTACAGTAGTATAGATGCATAAAGCTGACAAGAATCTTTGCTGTCTTCATGTTGGCAGTAGCAAATATGCAAACAAAGGTATTTTACACACAGAAGTGATTGCAAAGGAAGTTCTAAAGTTAGAAATGCACAGAAATTAACTGTTAAGGCTACCTATATGAGCATTTACCAGATGATGATTAACTGTTTCTTAACCGTCTGGTAGAAAATACAGAACAACAAAGAGATTCTCTCCACAGCAGGAGAGCTTCCCCTGCAGCATGATGTCTGCCTCCCTGCAAGAGGAAGCTCTCTTCTTCCAGAATCTCAGCTGTGGAACAGAGATTTCTTTTTCCAGCTTTGACTTATCAGTAGTACACCCACCTCTGTGGTGGGAACTCAGAGACACCTTTTCTCTGCCCACCAGCTCTGCCCTCTTGATTTTCTTTAAGAGAGCAAGTGGTCCAGCTTTCAGGGGAGTGTTTATAATGGGATATGTTATTCACTGGTAAAATTTGGGAGATTCAAAAGAGTCAGAAGGGATCTGGGAATTTTCTTCAGTCCTGAGCAGAGTCACAACCCCTTCCTGGTACAGGCAGTGTGGAATTGACAGATCTGGATGGAGAAAGAAAAATCCCCAGAGAGCGGCTTCATATGCAACTGTATAAATACTTTCGTAGTTGTTTTTTTGGTTGGTTGGTTTGGTTGTGGTTTTGTTTGGTTGCTTTTTTTTTTTCCTTTATTTTCCTAAGGCTGTACACAGCCCAGATTGCATTAGTTCCGCACACTGTGTTAGATATCTAAAGTTCATTGCCTATTTTTGCTGCTTTTGGACCTGAACCTTCCTGGAGTCTAACCTTAGAAAAAAATTCGAAATTTATAGGATTATCTACACTGTTCCCCATTGTTGTTGTTCAAGATTATAAGAAATATTGCTGCTTGATTTTATAGAGGTCTCTATAGAGATACTTTCTGGTATGTCTTCAAGAAAATTATTTCACTGGAAAAGCATGAGTTGCCTTTTTTTTCCATCAGATGACTGCAAAAAGGACATGGGGCAATTATAATTTTGAGCTTCACACACCTTTGAGATTTAAGTAAAGGTTGAAAAGCAGTTGATAAACCCTTTAAGAACTGTCAAGATCAAGTGTGTCTAAAAGTGGTGTTCACTAAGTTTTTACATGAAGTAAGGGATAAGTAAGATTAGATCATATGTAGAAATCTCTCTCATGTCCATAGAGTGCTCATTTATCAAAAGTACAGGAATTCTAGTTCTGTGACTAGTTCTTCTGTCTTCTAGAAACACAAAAATTTGGCCTGAGAATGGTCTTGAAAGTTGACTAGAATAGGAATAAGTACCTATTGAATGTCTCTGGTCTGGTAGAATCCAGATTGACTTCATAAAATCAGCATTTCTGAGGTTAATTCTGTTGGTGTGCATGACTTTATTCAGTGATTATGATCCTGAACGTAGGAACTGCAATGCTTACACTTGTTTTTTCAAGAAAGAACAGTTCTTCTGATGATTCGCAGCTAATTTTCTTCCTCCTCATTTTTTTTGTTATTATGTTAAATATAACCCAAGTACCTATCTTGATGTAACTAATTTTATAGCTTCAAATAATTTAAAATTCTTTGAAGCATATTCTGTCAGTATCAAGGTAGAATAGCTCCACAATTTTCCTTAGCAAGTAAAATCAAAGACTGAATTCTCTCTTTCAGACTCCCTTTTGTCTTCACATGCCCTTTATCACATCTCCAAAGTTTTAGAGTAAAAGAAAACCTATTGTTGTTGTTGTTGTTGTTATTATTATTATTATTATTTCAAATGCATGGCATAGCAAGCAGAAGAAAAAATACTAGAAAGATTACATAAATAGAAACAGAAGACTGTAAATGAGGTTTCATATATTCTCCAGAAGACCTAAAGGCTAAGCAATATAATTAGAAAGGCAGAACATATGGCTGTTGAATCTATTGCTACAACTTAAGACTATTCCTATTTTTGACTGAATCAAAGAGCAGATTATTCCCTACTTCTTTTTTTAAGTCTTGCAAGTCTTGTCCGCTTTATTCATCCCAGGATGATTTTGCTGGTTTGGTAGCAAAACTTTAGTAACAGAAAGGGGCTTACAAGGAAGATGGAGAGGGACTCTTTACCGGGAACTGTAGTGATAGGACAAAGAAAAATGAGTTCAAACTGAAAGAGGAGAAATTTAGGTAGAAGAAATTACTTATCATTGGGGTGGTGAAGCACTTGAACAGGTTGCCCAGAGAAGTTCTGGATGGTCCATCCCTGATGGTGTTCAAGGCCAGGTTGGATGGAGCTTTGAACAACCTGGTCTGGTGGGAGGGTTGGAACTAGGAGATTGTTAAGGTCCCTGTCAACATAAACCGTTCTACGATTTCCTGAATGATTCCATCACTCCAAAATATAGTGCAAGCTATTAATGCTCTACTGAGGTGTAAATTCAGTTCTCTCACGGATTCATGGCTTCCTTAACAGAATCTTGAGGTTCTTCTCAAAGTAGTAGGTAAGGTGTGATAAGGTGAAGTTTTCTCAGAAAATTTCTCTTTGTTCCTTCATGTCTACAGTTTTGCTGAGGTTTGGAAACTGAAATTTGTCTATTTTATTAACAACTTTGTATCCCACTCATCATCATGGTTTCTAAACGTTTCTCTCTACCTTATATTGTTTTCTCAGTATATGACAGGGAGAAAAAAAGAGGTATATCTTATTATCCAGGCTTTAATCTTCAAACAGGATGCTAAAACAGGCTAATTGCCTATTACTGATCATCTCAGACAAGGAGTACTATATAATGGTACTTCAGCACTCACACCTTTGTGCAGTGTAATTATAATTATATTACTGGAACCTGCACAAGTGCATTCTTACCCGCCCAAGGCGACAAAAGCTTTAATCTTCAATTATTACTTCCTGTGTTTGTTGCCCTCATGTTCCTTCTGCAGAGTACATTGGATCATTCCAGCATGAAATTAATCTCTAGAAGACAAATAACTTTTAACTTTCTAGTTAAAATATGTTCTTGCTTTGCTATTCATAAGGACATTATTTTAAGGAGGTATATTTTTGTAGAGAGACTGCAGGGCTCAAGCATTTTCAAATAACTGCCTTTTATACTGACATATTGGATTAAACCTGTATTCATTGACCTGCTTTGAGTAAGAAATTGAAGTAATTAAGCTCCCTTCTAACCTACATGATTCTCTGGCTAGACTGCACGCCCCTGCTGTTGGAGACTTCACTATATTTTCAAATTCAAGAGATATAATAAATCTAGGTTATATTGTAGGAATAATTTTGATTATGCAATCTCAAGATCAGTTCATTGTTAAATTTTAAATTCCTGAAGTCTTCAAGAGACTTTCAGAAAATACTGGAAAATGTTTGAAGAAGGAGACGTAAAAAACTAATTCTGTAATTTATTTTTTTTTACTTAATATTTTCAAACTACCACTTCAGATTTAGAAGTTGTTTCTTTTGACTGATAAATAAGAAGGAACAAATATATAGAGATACAGACTTTCAGATTTACAGATATTTTTACATATTCAGCTGTGGAATATTTAACTTTTTATTTGTTTCATGTGGATTTTTTATCATCCAGGATCAGGTAATTATAAAAAATCCCAACACTCTGACATTTTTGTGTGACAGTAGCAGTGACAGTGACAGTAGTATCATCATAAACAGTTCCAAAAGAAGCCATTGAGATCTAAACAAGAACTATTGCTGCTCTTATTCTAAAAGTTACAGGAATCCAAAGGTTATATGTTCAAGATTTCCCTGTTAATAAAAATGGCTTTATTAAAAAAAAATATTTCTAGACTTTGTGGCTAGCTTTTGGGAACACAGAGATTTTTAAATTTTGATTTAAAATGCAAAAGAAAGACAGAGCATTAATATTTAATGTTAGTGGGTTAAATCTGTGCTAACCTTAGTAGGGAGTGACATGTAAGTTCAAATGTGACTATAACAAAAAGCAAAGGAAATTTTTCTGTATTTGTCTTGTACTGTATTCCTCTCATCTTTCTTCATCTCTCCCCTGACTAGCAGAAAAAATAGGATTGTGAATACTGATAGGTATAGCAGCCCATAAAATACATGCTTTCCTCCAGAAATTTCCTACAGAAATCTTTTTTTTCTTAATTTCTTTGCGTGTTGTGTGTTTGCTTCAGCATATCCCTATAAAGCTTTAAAAATTCATCACTTATTTAATAATTTTAAAGCTTGTTTAACAACCAAGTATGTCCCAATGGTCTATTGTGCCAACAAAAGTATATCAGAAAGGAAAGCCATTACAATCTATGACAGTAGTAGCACAAAAATTGGGAAAATCATATAAAAACTGATATGATCACTGTTTCAAATATCGCATTGCCTGGTTTCAAAAAAGGTTGCAGTAGCATGATTTCAAGATACTTTATGCCTATAGCCAGAGGTATCAGGCAGCATTTTATAACTCCAGATTTTCATTAAACTTTAGGAGCCCAATTCATTTGCCTAGGCACAAGTGAGTTATACTTGTGAGATTCTAGGACATATTGCTCAGGGCCTTGAGGAGACCCATGTCCTTTTCATGCAGCAATTGAAGGGATGTGAACACGCACAAGGCCATGCCAAAGGGTACTAGCTGCCTCTTTGGGGGTAACTGTATGAGGCTGTGCTGCTCTCAGCTTACTCCCTTCAGGGAATTCTTTCTAAGACGTCCTCAGTATTCCAGATGTGCATGGATTTGACAGATCCATGGAAAATACTTCCAATTTTGTAGCAGCAGCTAGGACTCAAGTAAAGTTAAGTGGAGTAGCTGAAAAGGTATTAAATTACTATGTCTGAATAGCTGGATCCAGCCTCAACTGCACGTGAAGACAGATAAAACCTGCTCACTAATTCAAACTGTTCTTTAATGGAGAAAAACATGTGTATCTCACTGATTATACCTCAGAGCTAACTTAGGATTCCCATAAACTAATTTTGTTTATGAGAATTCAGACAATTTTTGAGAATGACTTTTTGCAGTATGGAATTAAAAACTAACAGTAACAGAAATTCACCTGGTTTATTTCCATGTCCCCAGGCAGACACACCTGCACTTAAACTGCTCCTGATGGACATTTGTTCTAATGCTTTAACTGATGGAGATGCTGCAGTTCCTACAGACTGTCTATTCTATTAAAAAGCTCCTACTACAATTTAAACAATTACTCATGCTATTCAGAGAAAATTAAAAGAAAAAAAACCAACAACCACCATGTTTATTCATTTCTTGTTTGAACCAATGGTCTAAATACTTGAAAATCTTTCCTCATAAATGATGTCTTCCAGATGTTTTATTCTCTTCAGCCAGTCACATATTTCAAAGCAGAAAAAACATACACTACACAAAAGCTCTTCTCTGGTGTCCTATGCCACTACAGAAAGACCTTTATGATAGTGAGGATGAGCATTGAATTAGAGATCATCTACATTTGAGGAGCATGCTCTGCCTTTGCTTTTGAAGAACATTCACTGAGATTAAATTCTGAGACATCATCAATCTTACCACAGCAATAATCTCTAGTGAGCTGGGCCTGGATTGCCCAAAAGGCTATTTATTTTTCAGATAGTAATGGTGCAGTCCGAGTTTCCAAGTTTATGCCTTGGCTGTGATTTAACGAGCTCTGAATGATACTTTGTTTGAAATTGTTAGTTCTGGAGGTGCTCTAAGTCGTAGTGCAGTGAGGGCACAGCAGACTGAAGCATGAGATCTTTCTAAATGCTAAGTAAGTCACCAACAACTTGCCAGGTTTAATCTGACTCTCCAGTGTACACAAAAGTTAACTAAACTTGCCTATACTCTGGCTGACCTGTGTATACTATTGTTGGATGAAAAATAAATTTGGAATTTAGTAAAAATACCCTTCTAATTAAATAAAGAACTACCAGTGCATCATCCACAGAAATGCAAGGCAATGGTGAAGCTTGAAATTCAAATACTAATGCATTTTATAAGGTCCTGCACAAAATTCTTCTACCTGTGCTTCTCTGGAGGAAGGCACAAGAGGTTTGGCATGCTTGAGTCTCAGTAATGTACCAGAGCTTCATCTGAACAGAGACTGAGTCGGTCTCAGTAATGGGATGAGCTTCCCTGGCTGAGGTAACATTCACTATTTAAACCAGCCAATTGCCTGTTGTTCCATGCCTAGAACCCAGAAAACTATTTTGAGGAATTCTACACAAACTTTTCAAAGTTACTCTTTTTCCCCCAAATATTTCTTCCTATGTCAATCACTGGAGCTTAATACAGAAAGTAGAAAACAAGAGTGGTAGAATGTGACTAGGAGCACCCAAATTAGGGGGATCTTGGATGCAGAGGTGTGCTTGTCACTATTTTTAAATTGATCAGATTTTGTCATTACTTCTAACAGGATGGGTTTCAGAATGCAGTGTCACTTTAACAGCTAAACTAGAGAGAAGAGTAGTCAGTGATTAGATGAAATATTAAATTAATTTGGTTGGCCTTGAATGTATAAATCACAAGGAAAATAGACACTTAAAATAGTTTGTCAAATTATGGATAAAGATCAGATGAAAGTAATAAAAAATAGAAACAGAACAGCCTTTGGGACGTCAGTGGGATCCATCAAAGTCTAATCATTATACAGCTTTGGCATTTTGTTTCAGTGTAGGGGGTCCCCCAAGCACTTCTGGTTGGTGGCTTGCTGAGTAAATGTCAGTTTAATGCTGTTTTCCTGTTTTTGTGAAAAACTCCTGTAGGGTCTCTCATCAACTAACCAGTTATATCCACACTGCCTCTAGTCAAGCATAAATGTTAGTTCTATATGTAGCTGCTTTCTTACCTTGTTTCTATCTCACTCAGTGACATCTGGTTTTTAGCCATTGAATGTCTAAGACCAGCTATTTTTGAATCATGAACTATCAGTGTCTTTGGTGCTTCTTGCAAATCACATCCCTGGGTACATTTCACTGGATTTGACATGCACACTGTTATGACAGTTACTTTAAAAATATTAGTTCCACTTTAAATGTGATCCATAGATAATGTAGCCCATTGAGCACACAGGAAATAGATTCAGCTCTGCATCTTTATCATAAGCACTAACAAATAGAAAAGTGTGTGTATGTTCCTGTGTTACACAGGGGATGTTATGTGGGGGACACTCACCAGTTTTCAATTTGCAGGGTGTATGACAGACCTTCTATGCCATATCTCTTAATTTAAGCATGTTTCACACAAAATAGGAAGATATTTTTGCGAGTATTAGTTAATTTAGAAAAATGTCATCACCTAGTAGTGAAAGTAATACAGTTCATTATTCTGTTCTAAACCCTGTAAGTGCCCATAGTAACTTAGAATGCATTATACAAAAAACACAATCCCTACATCACCAAGACATCACAGTCTAAATGCATGAAAAAACACAGTATAGTGACATCTCCTTGTACGTCTGTTTCATTGTCGCTTAATTACCACCATATGTTCTTCTTAAGAAAATATGTAGTATAATTAATGGCATTAGAGATGGGCAAAACTGGGGGAGAGGGCTCAGTTACTGACCTTCTGTTATAATTATTATTTAACTTGAAGTCAGAGTGGGAACCTTTTCATGGGGTAGAGCAGTTTACTCTGAGATGAGGCATTAAGGGTGGAAAGACTTTCAGTAATGCTGCCAGATTTGGTTGGAGAAGTTACAGGCTAACCCTCTTAATACTTTTTGGTTTTTATAAGGCCCTTGCTAAGGCAGGGTGCAGGCATGGCCATGCTTTGACTCACCTGACTGTTCTCTGCATAGCTCCCTCTCAAGCACTGAGAAAGACTGAAACGCAAAGCCGTGGGGGCTGTGTCCATCTCTGTGTGAATCACAGTGGGATCAGCAGCTCTGTATTTTGACAAATACCAGGCTAGAAGTTTTTGTTTTCACAGGACATCAACTCACGCCGTTCTACTAGCAGTCAACAAAAGCTAAGGTGAAGTTTTCATAAAATATCTTCCTATACCAAAGAGTGAATCTGTGATAAAGCAACAAAGAAGACATTTTTAAACTTGCAGCCTAGCGATGTCACCTGTAGCTATTACTTTCTTAGCATAAGAAAGTAAATTTTCTAAAAAATGAGAAAGAATCATTACTTTGAATAGCTTTGATTTAGTTGCAGTCAGGTTCTTACAATGTTTTTATGCCGGGGTCTTAGCACATAAAATATGAATGAAAGCGGCTATTAAGATTCTGCCTTTTTACTGCATCATAAAGTGCTGCTATTTTTAAATAATCATCCCTTAATGCATCACATGCTTCATTTTCATTAAATAAACATTTTAAATGCATAGAAGTTATATTCATTAGTTTTAGTGTTCTTTTAAATATAAGCTAATGGACATGACGCTCTATGAATAATTGATATTTTATCTCCTATTTCATATAAAGAATTAGTTACATTAGAATGGTGGGGGGGGTGGTCTTATTTGTTTAATTTTTCTATTCTTTTAATCTTCCGTTTATGTTAAAGTAATTCAAATACACTTAGTCTTTGTCCCATTCCCTCTGTTTCTTCTTGGCTCTAACGCTACAGCCCCAAAGAGCAGAGAAGCTGCCACTGTCTACCCTAACTTTGTTCCCCCTCATTGCATATTCCATTTACATCTTTGCCTAGATACTATCCTCTGCATTTTTCTTTCTTTACGGTACCAGAACCCATCAAATCCAGGCTTCTTGTCAGCCCCTAAGTTTCTGTAGAATGTGCCCATTGATAGCAGGCTGTCCTTGGATCTGAGCCAGATGGTACTGCAGCTGGCTGAAAGGCAACAGGAGTTGTATGAAACACCTCTAAGATACATTTACACATCTGTTATCAACTGTGCTGCTAGACACCCATTTATCCTCACTGTGCACAACCTGTGCCCATTTCTGTCCCAGGAATCCTCCACCAAGAACTTCACCCTCGACATTTCTTCCTGTTCTCTACATTGCTGAAATTTCAGCAAATACTGACTTCCATTTTCTTCTATTTCTCAGTCAGCCTCTACTGTGTATAACTAGTGATTTGCAAATTACTCCCTGTATCTCCTCAAATCCGACCTTATTATCCAGACAAGAGGGCTATTTTCTGTTTGGCCTGTGAACCCTAATTCTCTTTGTAATACAGCAATCAAAACCTACTCTTTACATTTCATAATTTTTCTATATTATGTCATTCTACATGAAATCAATACACTGTGATAGCAGTTCTCTTATATAAATAGAAAGACAGAACATTATGCTAAGAATACATAGGATTTGCTCATCAGGAAAAGTACATACTCATCGTGGAAACACTGCTTTTTATCAAACTGAAGGTGCATCTAGTAAGAAATAGCTATGTTACTTTATTCTGTTGGATTTATATAGTTATATTTGTATCTCTGAACTTTAAAAAATCTGGGATTTTTGGAGACAGTAGCAGTCTGGGATGCTTAATACTTGGATTCTTACACTTCCCCTGCCGCCCATTGTGGGATCCTTAAACAAGCTATTGTCTTTCTACATGCTTCAGTTTAGTGTCTCTAAAAAGGAAATAATGGAATCTTAGAACGTTTGGGGTTGGAAGGGACCTTAAAAATCATCTAGTTCCAAATCCCTGTCACGGTGTACAGTCATTTCATAAGTCAGTCATTTCAAAGTACTTGAAATATGCTGGAAGAACAGCTGCATAAGAATGAAATGCTGCTGTACTATTTTTTTTTCAGTCACCAACTTGCTAACATGGTTATGTCATATCTACCATCCTCAATGAATAGAATCAATTTAACTGCTGTTCATGCACATTCTTCAGAGGTAGAACATCAAATCAAATGAGTGCAGAAGTCAGCTTCATCTTGTTTTATTTGAATTCCAATGTAACTAAATGACAATTTATCCACCCAAGTAAAGAAAATAAGTAACAGGTATATTTGTAGTACAACACCATCAATGTAATTGATACCTCTGAGCCGTAAAGCTGCTGACATTTGGTCACTGGTAATGACTATTTTAATAGTGACAGTAGGTAGGAGAGAGGAAGACGGAAGATTTTAAGGTCTCAGGCAAAGATTAAAGTATTAAAGCACGTATCTTTCTTTTCTAAAAAAGAAAATCCTATATAAAAGATCAAGTTGGTAGATATAGAAGCCTATTTTTGAAATTCCTGTGTTGAGAGTTACGAATAGATGTAGCTTGTTTTTTCTTTTGTCTTCCACCTACTATTAACTTCTTGACAGGAAGAAGTTTCCTCGGCCCACACAGGCACATCAGTTACCGCCATCAGCAAATGGTAGTTCTTCAGACAACAAAAAGGTTAGAAATACGTGTTTCTAAAATGGAAAAGATGATATACTGTTGGCTGTGGAACTGAATTTCTACTAAGTCTTGATTGCCATCAGATAATCACAGGTCTTCCACACTCAAGAGTCTCAAAACAGGTGTTTGTAGAATTAGTACATGTGAGGAAGGAGGGAAAATGGTTCCAAGTTTTGCTACAGAGATTGCCTCTAAAGGGATTCCTTTATTTTTCTTTTGAACTCTGGGTCCTCTGTGATGGTATTGCCTTGCTGAAAGAAAATGCCAAAAAGTAAGCATCACATTCACCAATAAAGAAGGGCTGTTCACCAATAAAGAGGGGCTGGTAGGAGGTATTGTGGTCAGAGGGTGCCTGGGGTGCAGTGACCACAAGATAATTGAATTTTTGATAAACAGTGAATCAAGGAAGGGCACAAACAGATGATCGACACTGGACTTTCAGCGGGCAGACTTTGGATTATTCAAGGAATTAATTGGGAGGATACCTTGGGAAATAGCCCTTAAAAGTAAAGGGGTCCAGGAAGCCTGGACATACTTCAAGAATGAAATCTAGAAGTCACAGAAGCAGGCCATTCCAATGTGCCGTAAAGTGAGGTGTGGGAGAAGGCGACCAGCCTGGATGGGTAAGGAGATTCAAAAGGAGCTAAGAAATAAAAAGAGGATGCACTGCCTTTGGAAAAAGAGGGAGGTAAATCAGATTATGTTCAAAGGTTATGTTGGGAAAATTATAGAGGCAAAACCCCAGCTGGAACTTAAACTGGCCACATCTGTGAAGGACAATAAGAAGTCTTTCTATAAATATATTAATGGCAAAAAGAAGGGCAGTAATAACCTCCACTCCCTATTGGATGTAGAGGGAAACATTCCAGATACAAAAGCATAAGGTAGATTCTTAATAACATACTCACATGAAGAAGTAACCCACTGTTTGAACTTGATTTTTTAGCACAGGAGATGTCAGACATAATGGTTATAACCTTCTATAAAATAGATTTGAGACTAATAGTTAATGTAAAAAGCTTAGTCTTTCATATTTGGGATGATAATATGTAAATGTTTTTTTAAGCTACTTTGTAGTGGAGATAAGGCAATTCTCCTTTTTCCTTTCTCCCTGTCTCTGAACAGCCTGGCAGGCTGGATTATGCACCATTTAAGTATTAAACACAGTATGGTTTGCAGTTATATGCTTTTTGTATACATGTATGAATTTGCTCTCTAGGGTACTACAGCCTGGCTGCAACCAGGAATTTTAGCTACCAGTTAAACCTTATGACTCGTACACATCAAACTTTCATCTTTCCCATGACAATTTGACAAAACATTGCTGTTGTCTAATAATGGTTAGATCACCAGAGATCAAAATAGTTTCCATAATAACTTTCTTGCTAATGGACTATAGTTAGTAAGTGACTTCTATCACAAAGAATCACAGAACAGGTGAGGTGGGAAGGGACCTTTTGAGATTGTCCAGTACAATGTGCCCTGCACGAGCAGGATCACCTACACAAAATTAGGTTTATGTACAATTAGGGTTCAAATATCTACAAGAATGGAGACTCCATAATCTCTCTGGACATCACAGAGAGGGGCGGAAGTGGTCTCTTTTGCCTCTACTCTTTTTAAAAGTGAGGCCTATCCCTTCTGCTTTGGGAAAAGCTGGAGCAGCCTGGAGATGCAGTGTGTGAATTTAGAGGAATTCTAGTAAAACAGTGGTTGTACTGGGATATGATTCAGCAGGGAGAAGAGGGTCTGCACTAAGTGCAACCCTCTGTTTACTCCTCCATCTTGGGATGAAGAGCTCTTGGGACACATGCCAGCTCTCTAGTGATGATGCTGTCATGGGATAGCAAATACTTGTAAAGAGAAATAGAAAATGCCAACAGCAGCCTCTGCAAAGTCCTTGTTCAAGAATATTTTATAGACATAATATTTAATGGATCACCTTCATGGAGAAAGACTGAAATGGTAACAATAGGACAGATTTTCATAGAAAATTTGAACAAATAAGGTGGTGTGACCGTGGTCTATCAGAGACACTAATAAAAAAAAAAAAAGCGCTTGAATTCCATTTATTTGCAAAAAATACAGTTTTTCCAACTATTGTAACTGGTCAAATGGTGAAGAAACCCAACTTAAATTGTAAGCATGTTAAAGGCAAGTTCCCTAATGGAAAAAGGATCAGAAGTTACGAATGTTCTCATTTATTTTTTCTTACCACAGTGCCACTTTTCTTCAGACTTCGGAGAAGCTTAATTACTGAATAAAAAGAAAAGTAATCAATACCCTTATAGTTGATTAAATGAGAAACTGAATTTTGGCTACTGAATAACTATGAGATCTGATATGTATGTGTATTATCATGTACCCTTTTCTCAGTACACTTATTCAAAATACCATGAAATCCTAAAATAATAATAATGTAATTCTGTGATCACATCTGCCAGGGAGTTAAAAGCCCTGTTGTAACCCAGGCTTCACAGATTGCTTGCAAGGAATTTGCTAGTGTATTAAGTAACAAAACAATGGGCACTCATGGAGACTAGGGAAGTTTCAATTCACAAATTAACCACTGAAGCAACAAAGAATGCATTCTTCGGGGTTGGTGGTGATTTTTGGTAATAAAATTTTGCTGATTAGAAGGTAAACATGATGGGAATGTTTCTATAGCCATATATATGGGACTGGGTTGGTAAATTTTTGTATAAGTCAATAGCAACTTGAGGAAAAAACAGGAATTGCACTAGACAGCAGTTATAGCTTGTGCATGATAGAAAAGCATTTTGGTTTACTAGGTGTGACAATCAGTTGCTTCCTTTTAATTCCCTCTAACTGCATAATGTTTTCAAAGATAGCAGACATTATTCTGAGATAAACCATTAATACTGCTTTTTGTTTCGTTTGGAGGGTTTTTTGGCTTGTTTTGGTTTGGTCTGGTTTGGTTTGGTTCTGGAGTTAACTCTAGAATTATACAATCTTCTTTTTCCTCTTCAGATTTACTTCCATTGTGTGTATGAGATTCTTTAAACTACTTTTTTTTCTAATCCTGGAGACAAGAAGACACTTATCTAAATCTCTCTGAAATAAGAAGAGATGACTGTTGATGGAGAGAGTGACTGGGAATTAGACTAGGAGATTAGAAGCCCTGGGTCCTAAGACTACTTGCTTTCTAATTTCTACCAGGATTTGAGTCACTTTTCTATTTCCTAATTTTTCCATTAAATGTATACTTATTCCATTAAAGCAAAGACACTTTCTCCTATTAGGGAATGAAACACACCTTGTTATGGTCATTTTTCTTTGCATAATTGCAATTCTTTTTTTTTTGTGCAAGTGTATATGTAGCCACAAAACGCCCTCATATATTGTCCTATTGAATTCTGGGGAAAACAACAAATGAACAAACAACCAGTTGTTTCTGACCTCAAAATACTTAAAGGGGAAGTATTATTTATCGAAATATTTCAAACTCTGAAAAAAAACAAATTTTTCTAGTTCATACGAATGTTTTAAATATTACTTTTTAAAATTACTTTTATATCACACATAAATTAGGACAATTCTGTATGGAACACCTATGATGTAGATTTCTTCTCTTTATAAGGAACACCTTTGCAAAGATCTCTGTAGCTTTCTTTCTGTTACCCCTCTTGAGATCTTCTTTTGCATTTCGATTACTGACTCTGATTAGCACACTTCTCATGCTTCTGATCAACTCTAATTATTAATTTTTATTTCTTCAGCTAAATGTTTCTCAGAAATGCTTCTATATGCCTTGTTATGGTTGTTGGAGGATTGTTTTAAAGTTAATTGACTAGACTTGATGCTTTTGCCTTCCCCCTTTTGACAAATTCGATATTGATTGATGCTGAAAGAAGATCCAAATGGCAAGCCACAGAAGTTCTCATGGAATTCTGTTTAGAACCCACATGTCCTGAACATTCATGAGAATTCTCTCTGGCTAAAGTTGATTGTGATGCCCGGTTACCATGATCTATTTCTGGTTAGTGTTTTAACATTATCTCTGTAACTTTTTAAGTCTTTAAGGCTTTTCAGTGTTATAGATATCAAATATGAAGACGGACAATAAAAATATTATATTAAAGAATTTAAGATCCACATACAGCACCAGGCTCTGAAATTCAAGTTTGTAGAGACACACTATCAGACTATTATTGACTACTTAAGACTTTACAGTAAAAATTGGGTTTAAAACTTCTCAGGTGAAAAATTACTGCATTTGCTCTGGTGTTTTTTTCACAGGGGAAATATATGGCAAGCTGTCTTTGTCAACTGATTCCACAGTCTCCACTTTCCAAAAATGCCTGTGGAGAACTTCACATTCTCAGGTATTTATTCCATGTATAGCTGTGATTAAATTAACACTAGTAAAGCAGAGGTGTTGAACATTAACACAAGACTGCTTATATGTATATATGCATACATATTCCTGTATCAAGTTAGTACAAACAACAAACATTGCTGCTAAAGACTTTACAGGCATTATATGCTCTGGGCAAGTGTAGAACACTTTCTCTTATGTCAAAAATGGTAGGTTAAGAATCAGAAATTACAACAGGTAGTACTTATGGATATTCTTCTTTCATATTTTATATCCAAAAACCCAGAGAAGAATTTCACTAAGCACAGCAGTTGATTTCACATTAACGTTACTGTTGACTGTTGAAAGAAAACCTAAAGCCCTTGTCTGGACCATCTTTCTGAACAGTGCCTCACACAGTAGCCTTATATCTCCAAACAGTTTAACTTATGTAACCGCTAGAGTTTGATCTTGTTTTGCTGTCTGGTCCGTGCTGGCCATTGCTGTGCTGACACTGTGTTATTTGCAGGTTAATTTTCTGCTTTCTAAAAGGAAGTGCTGACGAGAGTGGCTTGTGTTGTTCAAAAGCATAGGTAAAGTTTCCTGAGTTTGCTGAGGAAAATTACACAAATTGAATCCAATCTGCAGGCCACTAGCAGGACCCCACTTAAATCAGTGAGATACTATTTAAAATTGAGATATATTAACTAAATTTTACTAATTGCAATGTTTCTTAAGGCAGTGTTTGTTTGGCTGTTATTATAGTTGTTTCTTTTTTTCCTTATTTTGGGGTACAAGTTTTGTTTCTTTGGGGAAACATTAAGTTGTTGTTTATCCTGTTGTGAAACAGGAAGCAGCAGAGGAAACCTCTAAATAGTCATTTCTTCTCTGTTTTCCATAGTTTTCTGTTCTCAATAGTATGCTATTGAGTCTCTGTAAACCTCAATTTCAGAGCCTCGTGCTGAACAATAATCTTAAATTCTTTAATATTTCATGTTTAATGTCTGTCTTTTTATTTGATTTCTGTAACACTGTTCTATTATTAGTACTATTAAGCTTTTCCATATGCATGACAGAAAAAAGAGGTAAATATTGAATATAATCATATTATTGCTGAAATTCCAAATTGTTAATACAACCTGACTGTTGCAAAAGTGAGTTAAAAAAACAATGTTGAATGGGATATACTCAGAAGAGAACCTGGAGAAGTCATTAATGACTTGAATGCAGGACTTGAAGGAATGCTAAGGTTGTTGATAACACTATATTGGGAGGAGCTGTCTGCTTTCTTGAGAGCAGAGAGGCCCAGTGGAGAGACTTCAACAAATTAGAGGACTGGGTAATCACCAACTACATACATTTTAACAAGGGGAAGTGCCGGATTCTGCGGCTGGGATGGGGCAACCTTGGTGGTGTGTGCAGACTGGGTAACGAAAGCCTGGAGAACGGTGCTGGTGAAAGGGACCTGAGGCTCCTGATCGATGTTAAGTTGAATATGAGTGAGCAGTGCCCTGGCAGCCGGAGGGCCAACTGTGTCCTGAGGGGCATCAGGCAAAGCATCTCCAGCCGGTTGAGGGAGGGGATTTTCCTGCTCTGCTCTGCACTGGTGTAGCCTCACCTTGAATATTGTGTGCAGTTTTAGACACTACAGCATAAAAAAAAGACATTAAGCTTTTAGAGACTATCCAAAGGAGGGCCACAAGGATGGTGAGGGGTCTGGAAGTCAAACCATATGAGAAGCAGCTGAGGTCACTTGGTCTGTTCAGCCTGAAGAAAAGGAGACTGAGGGGGTACCTCCTTGCAGTTACAACTTCCTTGAAAGGGGAGGTGAAGGGGCAGGCACTGATCTCTTCGCTCTTGTGATCAGTGACAGAACTCAAGGAAACAGCATGAAGCTGAGGCACAGGAGGTTTATGGTGGATATTAGGAAAAGGTTTTTCATCCAGAGGATGGTTGGCCACTGGAGCAGGCTCCTCAGGGATGTATGGTCACAGCACCAAGCCTGTCTGAGTTTGGACAACACTTTCAGGCACATGAAAAGATTGAGACTCTTGGGATGTTCTGTGCAGGCCCAGGACAGGATGATCCGTCTAAGTCCCTTCCAGTTCTGAATATTCTGATTCTATGATTCTAAGTCCAGATTGTAATATACATAAAATGTCCATTCCTTAGCATTATGAGACTCTATAATGGTTTCTTTCTCAAAAGGAAGTAAAACAGCATTGTACACTTGTACAGATTTGTTGAATTGATTTTTATATCCATACACAGATCCCAAGTGGCCCTGTCATGAATCTGCAACACTTAATTTGAATGGAGAAATCGGTCAGCTGTACCAATTGTCTTTTCTGGGTCAATCTTAAACAGAGACTGAATATTCAGCAAAGAATGATATCTAGTGTAGTATGATAAAAATAATTCCCCTATGTATATACATGGTTTGTCTGAAGTAACTAAATAAGAAATGCCTGTTCTATTTCTCTGAGACGAATCTTCAAATTTTATTTAGTTGTATTAATTTCATTATATTTTAATTTTTTTTACTACAAAGGCATTTATATGGAAAAACCCCTCTAAATATGTTAGTAAGCTTAATTATTCAGTTAATACTTCTGTTAATGACCAGTTTTGAAAGTCAATATTAAATTTACAAAGACCAGATATTTATATTACTTTTATATATACATATATTTATATATATTAAAAAGAATATTTGCCTGTTAACACAGATATTATTGATCAGGACAAAGTGATTGGAACAATTCAGTGTCTGATTTTTACTCATTTCCTAATTTGTTTTTTTATTATTTGTCTAGGAAAACCATCAAATTTTATTTTGTTCTTTTGTTTCGGCAGTGACTTTATTTAAAAGTTAGATTGCTCCTTTGAGCTGTTCATTTAGTTAAAGTTTAAGTTATACATCTAGACAACCATCTTTAACAAAAAATGAAAGATCGCTTAAGAATCAAATTCATCCCATAATGGAATCAGGGTCAAGTAGGATAAATCTTTTCAATACATATGTGGGCCTCCACTGACAATAGAAGTCACCTGAAAGACTTGCCTTAGTACTTAACTTTATGTGTCTAAAATTAGAGAAAAGAAGCCCACTCTAAGAGTCTGCCCATCATCTGGGGTGTTGGATGATATTCCTGACTATTTTTCAATTTAAATTCTTTCTCTTGTCTCTCATTTTTGGGACACTTTTCCTTTTCTCCACTTTGTAGGGTCTCAGCTTCTTAATCTCCAGCTATTTTTCTTGCTACTGAAGGACAAGACTGCAAGTTTTTAGTATTAACCTTTAAAAAAATCCAATAATTACCCCAAATAATAGTTTATTTATCAAAGTCTAAGTTTACCTTGTTTATGAAATTGAAAGATCCAACATGTTTCTTCCAGGAAATGTGCAGTAGCATCATCTAACTCTACACAAGTTTAATAACCTTTGGACTGGCTAGAGTGGTTACTGTTGCTGTTTCAAATAAATTTATCTCAGAGGATATGTTCATTTTGCTCACATTGATACTTGCAAAGTAAGTTATCTGTTGAGTTCTTTAACTGCTAAAACTAAACATTTAGTTATAAACAGTTAAAGGACTTATGTATATTAAAACTTATACATTATATCCTATGAGTAATGCTTCATTTGAGAAGCTGTTTGGTTAAGATACTCACCTTGTATACTTTTTGTACGAGTTTTGTTTTGGTTTTGTGGTTTTATGTTGGGGTTTTTTAATTACAAATTTTTTTGTTTTGATTAATTTCTGTTGCTAAATATACAGAATGAGATTTGATGAAAGCTAGGAATTATAGTAATTATAGTAAAGGCCCTTTTTCCTTTCTAACTTTCTCTAAGGTAAAAAAGTTACAAAGAGTTAAAGGTAGAGAAAGAGGAAAAATTGAAAAGCAATAGGTATTTTCCACTACAGACATCTGTCTTGGTAAAGAAGTTTTTTGAAAAAAACTGGTAAAAGTTCCATAAATCTTTTTTACAAATGTACATTTGGGAACCCTCTCTGGCAAGACAGGCGAGTTACACCCTTCTCATTTTTTCCTTGGTTTTATTTGGCCTTAACCAAGGCAACACTGATCACTCTGAAACTGGACAGTACAATGTTGCTTATGGTTTCTTTGAAACCTCTGTGTACATGATCTTTTCATGCTGCTTACAAGGACTGCTGAGCTGATGAGAACATTTATCTTCAGGAAAGAGCAGCCAGCTTTCTGGTAAGGCTGCTAAACAGAAGGAATTGATTTCATAATCAGAGATAAATGGCACCTCTCTGGCAGCAGACACGTTGAGTCACATCTGCTATGCATGCACCTCTATGCTGTTCTCTTGGAAACTCTCCTGTATGATGTCTGTCTGCCTCTCAAAGCCCAGGAGCATAAATGCCCTTTTTGAACAGTTTATTTCAGCCAGGTTTTCCACCTACTGAATATCTGCAGCAGCTATCCTGACACTTATTTTTTTGTGGTTTCCAGATGTCCTGTCTTCAGGTTAGTATCTTCACTGTGTCTTGTAGGCTGAATGGGATGTCATACATCTCACTACACAGTCCACAATATAAATAAATTTACACAAGAACCTGCTTGCTTCCTATGCAGCTTTGTGACTAACTGGAGATATCAACTGACTTCCCCAAACTTCTTGGAACAGTTTTCTATGGTCAAGATACTGCTTATACAAGGTCAGGCAGTATTTGCTTTCAAAATTTAATGGGAACAGGCACATAAAAAAGAAGAAAAGTAGTCAGCCAACACGACTGAAATAACAGTTAGCTAAGGAAAATCCTATTAGCTGACCTGAACACCAAATTATCCTTCACATCTGTCTCCTTCCCAAAAGGTAAAAAATCACTGAACTTTTTCACTTAACATGATTCCTTCTCTAGATAACAGAGAACTGATCATCCTCTTAGCTGGTAGATGTAGCTGTGACAAAAATTGCATATTAATTAAAGTAATCAGATCTCAAAAATCACTTGACAACAAATTTGTTGTGGATCAGCACACAGCTTTACTTTTCAGACACAAAATGACATGCAGTGTAGAGAAATTACAGGGTAATTAGCAGCTGTATTTTCTTTCCCTTCACTCAGTAACTCTTCTTTTGTGTTATCTGTTTTCTTCATGTAATAAAGCTTCTCTGATCTTCCCAGAGAAATCTATCAAATTGTTCCATATTCAGTTTTTGAAATGAATGTTACGTTATTTTTCCCAGAAGTACAAACAAGGATATCAAAGGGGGGAAAAAATTAAAACAAAACAAAAAAAACCACCAACCAAACAAAAAACCCTAAGGAAACAAACACAACAAAAGAAGTAGCCCTCTAGATTTTTAGTCATGAATAATAAAAAGTGACTTCATTTATTAAAAGGTACATTCCAACTGGTATGGGAAATTATTTAGTATTTCAGAAACAGCATCGCAGAATTTCCTGTTATTCCTGTATTATTTCCTCCCTCCTTCAAATGTAATATTACTTAAATGATAGCTTGTTTCTTCATTATGTTCAGGAAATATGATTCAACATTTCTGCAATGTTTCTTCTAAATGGAAGTAACTGTATATGTCTAGAAATTGTAACGTTCAACATTAATACCTGTAAGTAGCAAATCACTTGGAAAAGTAAGCACAAATATAGATTGAAAATACTTTTAACTGATTAAACAAAATATAAAATCAACAGTACAAGCCAATTTTTGCAGAATATAGTGCTATATCTGCTTCAACAGAAAAACTGGGAATAACAAAAAATCGTTTTCTTTGAAAGAATCCAAGAGCTTATCTTGATGTTAAGCACAATGCCTTCCCTAGAATATTGTTCAATTTTGTTTGTTGATACCTGTCATTTGTTGACAAAATACCTTTGCAATAGTTTTCAGGCATCAAGATACGAAAACAGTTTGGTGAGTAAACTCACTGTATAAAATGTGTTCTTTATTTCTCCTTTGACTTTAATGAGCTCTGAGCAGGTCCAGTGAAAGCAGGTTGCTTAGGGCTCTATTCAGCCTATTCTGGTCTAAGCATCTCCAAACCCATTCTGAGATTATCCAAGGAGATTATCCAAGTGAGACTGGGCAACCTGTCCCAGGTCTTGATCACGTCCATAGCCTTATGGTGTCTGATGCCTCTTGAAAACTTTTTTAAAATATTCTATTAACAGCTATTTCAGATTAATTCAGAAGTATTTATCACATACAGAATCATTGTGACCAACATTTGGTCCTATAAAGGATTTTTTCAAAGATCAGAGTAGAAATTTTTTCATTGAAATTGTTAAGATACCACCATTCCATGAGTAGTAAAGAGATAATTGTATTATAAACACTCTAAATGACAATATTTGTTACATTTTTTAAAAGAATGGACTAAGCTAAACGTTTTAGTTGAGAGAGTCATTATGAACCATATATATTTTAATATAGAATGTCTGTGGTGTGAATTTTCACTGAGTTTACATTGCCTTCTCATTGTATGAATAAACATATTTCTGTAAAATGACCAATGACCACGACCTTAATAGGCATTATGAAATGAAAAACTTTTCTTTGCATAATCCATATGTGGTTTTGTGAAACAATACAGAGATCTTTCATAAACGGGTGAGAACTCAGAGTGAAATACAAGAACTGTGTAGGGACTACTAAATTAAATTAAACTTTTTAAACTTCTCTGGAAATATAAAAATTATCTTCCAATCAGTAGTAACAGGGCTCATACACTAATCTATACACAAGACTGACATTGTCAGGTTTTATTTTAATTTTTTTTTGTTTTTATTTTCATTTTCTTTTCTGCTTTTCTCGTCAGTGTTTATTTCTGCAAAAAAGAGCATACAAAGACAACTCACACAGAAAGTGCTGCTTAATCTAGAACAAGTTCTTGAGGAAAACCAAGAACATATAAGATTTATCTTTTTGAGAGACATAGGAGAGATTGGAAACTAGGGACCAATTATTTTAACTTCAGTTTATGTAATAATAGAATTATGAAAGGATATATTTTTGTAAACACCCTAAAAATAGAGAAAGAATGAGTAAAAATTAATATAAAATTGTCAAGAACATATCACACTCTCTGATCTTCTTCTCTGTTGATAGGAAGTACTGAGCATGCAGGATAGTACATATTTTCTATCTTGACCTCATTGCTGTCTCTTAATTGTTTTGTGTGACTTTTTGATAAACAAAATAAAGAAGTAAGACCTTCATGAAATTACTATCAGGCAGATACTCAAATGGTTAGGAAACCATATTTGGTGGTTCTTGATGGTTCTTTCTTGTTTAGCATTACGTAATGAGCAGTGTTCTGCAGAGATCAGTCTTGTGCCCAGTTTTTATCAATGTTCTCATTAGTGACTTGAGTCATTGAGTAGGTAGTCAATGATTAAATAGTGTAGTGTGCTTATTAAATTTCCAATGACATCAAGCTGTGAGGGTCTGTAAGCATACATGAGGACAGACTTAAAAAGATCTTTACCAATTAGGAAAATCATTTAAATAAATTGGATGCAATTCAGTAAAGAGAAATGCAGAACACTAAGCTTAAATGATCCAGCATTTCAAGATAAGTCATATTACATGAAGCAGCAATTTTGCAGATAAGAATCTGAGGCAGACTGAGAGGACTTTTTCCTTAACATTAGATATCCAAAATGTTGCAGACATCCATGTCTGGTGTATTAATTTTATTATCTCTTTATAGTCATTGGAAAGAAATACCTTCTCAGGGAAGCTGATTCGTTTCATTTTTAAAATTTTTTTTTTTTTAAAGATGCCTCAGAATTGTGTATATATATGTCTCCAAAGTTCATCAAAGAATCCCAGGGCAGAAGTGCGGATGTAGATCTCCATGCTGTAGACAGACAAAAACATAACAAATGTCAGAGATAGACAGGTTTTTCTTAAAACAAATGAAAAAAATCTTCATTATTTGAAGTGATTATAAAGGATTCAAACTCTGTTATAGAATAGAAAGTTCTATATATAGATTTACCAGACATAAGGAGGGAGCATCACTGGTTCCTATCATTCTAGCTCCTCTTTGCCTACTCCCACCAAAGTCATATTCCCAAAAACCTTACAATCCAGGAAAAAATATTTGAACAGCAGGTGTTTTAAATATTATGGTTAAACACAAATCAAACACTGCAGTGCTGTTGCTACAGGTCTGAAGTCTGGACCAATTTACCAAAATGCTTCATCGTTCTCCCATCTAGATATTAAGGTTGGCTACCTAGAGATCACTGTGATTGCTCAGATCCTTAGAGTTTTGCAAGTGTTCATCCTGCCTACTAGCTTTGATAAAACTCCTTAAAAAGCCTGTCCAAACACTGTCTTAAGGAGAAAGAGGTCCAGCTGCTTAAACAGGCACAGCCCAGATTTTATTCAATATATGTTCAGTTTTGGTTCTGATCCATGGAATTACTTCAGTTACCCTCCTGCAAAACCTAACGGGTTATTACAATGAGCAAGATGTAGTGATACCTGCATGCTAAAGACAGACTTTGCGTAGGTTAGCCACAAATACTAACCAGGTGTTTGACATCTGATCAGGTGTTTGTATCTACTGAAATACATGAATTATCTTCCTGGATAGTGTTGGGATTTTGAGGTCACTTTAATTGGTTTATAGTGGACCATGGATTGGCAAACTGAACGACCCAAAAATATAAAACCCAGGAATAACTCATAAGTACTGAAAGTCTCCATTATACATTACATGTTACCAGGCTGATTTGCGTTGATTGAAAATGTTTCAGCCTTTTTCTCCTGAAGGGCTTTGTAGGAAGAATGTGACACCCTCTTCAGACTCCCAACAGGCAAATATTTTTTTAACATAATATCGAAAGAATATTTTTGCAGCTTAGAGAAAACTTTATAGAGAGTCCTAGGACTCACAGTGTTGTGTAGTACTCAGAAGCCCCAGTGGGATATTTTTTTGCTCACAAAAGTTTAAGTCTCCATTGTTTTATCCAGAATAAAATTGGTAATGTGTTACAGCTACAAGTGAAATGCCAACACCTTCCATGGTTTTTTTTCCACAATATCAGAGGAGCTACAGGTAGAATCTGTCAGCAGGAGATTGCATATACTATTTAGTCCCAGCAATAAATTGTTTTAAAAAAAGAAAATACAGACTTAACCAAAATGAACAGTAAAAGCAGAAAAAAACACAGGATTTCTTTCTTCAATCTGTTAGTATTTAGCTTTTGAGGATTTGAGCTTGCACTAAGCAGTCATATGGGCTATAAGTCTGATACCTGCTGTCACTGTCTGCGTCAATCAAGTGGCAGTGTTATTTCCATCAAATTTGTAGGAGTTGTGTGTCCCTGCACAGTGGCTCTGAGAACTGAACTGCCAGCAGCCTAAACCAGAAGTTCAGTGACATTTGGATGAGAATGATTCAGCGCCTGTTTCTTGTTGAGGAAGGGGATAGGAACAAATATATTTATGCACGCAAGGAACCCTGTGCTCAAGGTCTGTAAACAATGAAAGTCCCTATTTCATAAGCATTGTGTAACACTTTTGTTATGAAGTAGAAAGCATGTCTGTAAACTGATAGACATGGATGAAGGTAAATATACATCTCAGGGGTGTAATGAGATCAGCAACAAGAAGAGAGGCAAGCTTCCTTGTGCCCTGTTATAGCCAAAACAAATCTCAGCCCGCTGCTGTGAGATTTATATCTTCCTTTCGTCCTCCCTCTTCTTCATGTCCTAACACCTCTTTGGACAGGGTCACTGTCACTTCAGGTGTTTTTTCCACACCCTTCAGTTACAGCTTTGGTGCCTGAAGTGCCCTCTCAGCCTATGGAAAAGTACTGCTATTGCCCTTTTGCTCAGTCTTATTCTTCATGAACTTGCTTTCCTCCCCAGAGGGAGTTTTCACCTGCTAAGTCTCACTCTTTCATGGTTTCTTGGAAATAGCTTGTTAAAGCTTCAAGAGCATGGTAAAGTGGTGGAAGCATGGATTTTACTGACCTTAGTAAGGAGTTTTGGCAAATGATCTTTGCAAATGATAAAAACCCTTTAAAATATGTATATGAACACTTCTTGAAAGATGACTTTTCAGCTCAAAGAAGTTTTTTCATTTTGATAGCATCAAGGTTTTCTCTTATAAGTGACTTTTTATGCCCACAAGTCCACATAAAAATCAGAATTGTTTTCCAGAAGGAAAAGGGAAAGTATTTTACACAACGAGTTCAATGCCAAAACCTGGATTGGCATGAACACCTAGACAGCTAACTTAGTGCTCAGATTTGAGGTAATGAAAACTAAAGAAAATACATCACTAGTAAAAGAGCATGTGAAATACCTAAACTACCTATAGACCTGAATAAATCTTTGCTGGCCCTGCCTCAAAATGGTAATTTACAGCATTGTTATCTGAGGAGACTGTCTAGACCATGAAAATTGTTACACTTCTGGCAAAATCTCAGAATGGGACATAAGCAAGCTCTTCATCTACCCATGTGGTATCCTGACATATTAAAAGGAAATAAAATCAGCACCAACCTCCTTTGTACATACATTTCTCTTCAAAATTATTTGTATTTATGTATGAGGAACAGCGTCTGCGGAGTTCTTTTGCAGCTGTTCTTTGCACTAAAACAACCTTTAAAAACTTCCTTTTATCTCTGCCTGTTTTCTAGTGCGATCCATCCTAAGAAGTCTTACTGCCCAGTTTCTACATGGAACTCTCATTTTCTCATGCATCTGCAGCCTTATTCCTCCATCTCTCTGTGGAACGTTACTGCATGCAAACTTAGGTCTCTGTATTATAAGTAAAACGTACTCTGATTCCTCAGTGAGAATTCTCTCTTGCATCACAGTCATTTATTCTAGCATAACATTCTCTACTGTTTTGCACAGATGCAGCATAAATATGCCCTCAGAAGAGAACCATTACAGCTCAGGCCCTTGATCTCAGATCCTCATTATGCAGTCCACCCTCTAATTCACTTGAGGACTTCCTTGATGTTAATTTGCATAATACTTCATTTTATTAGCTGAATACACAGTATATCTCCTATCATTAAACAGAGGTATATACAGGAAGCAAGCTTTTCTGCAGAAAGGATCTTATTTAAATAAGAATATGAACTTGGGCAAATCAATGGCTAAGTTAGAATTAGGTCTGTTTCTCTGTAGGAGCAAGTATCTTACTGATTAGGTTATACAAAGACCTCACTTTAGTTTGAATTTGGATAAGTCATAAAATGAGACAATTTTAAGTGTCCAACACTTAAACACATGCTCTGGACTTTGGAAAATAATCCTTAGCATCAAAATATGGTTTTTCAAGGATCCTAAAATATCGCTGTTTGATAAAGGAACAGATGTTTATTCCAAAATTAGGAGCATTAATGGATGGTGTTCAACTGATGGAGTAAAACTGCCCAGCTGCTTATATACACGGAAGAGTACATCCATGACATCGCCCTTCATAAAATATGACAAGATCTTCATGGTCTGCTTCCCAAGACAAAATCTTAGATAAGGTATGGACCTTTTGTCTTTGTTAATCACTGCTGCATTAAGAAATAGCCTAATTTTTTATTTCCACTGCTTTCAGAATGACCCTAATTGTATAACCCATTAGATTTCATGACCATACTGCCTTTATAGTGCTCATGTTGCTAGCATGGTAGTTGATAGACATTTTTATACACTTTCAGCCTAGATATGAAAAAACACATTGTTCTCACATGGAAAAAAGAAATATTGAAATATATTTGCAGCTTTTGTAAGTGATATAGCGAAAGCTAATATTTTATTATAGCTATCTATATCCTAATATGGTTTATAGAAAATGCTTTATGATTCTTCCTAAAATGGGTCCCCTTTCTTGAGACTTCTGATTTTTAGCAAATGAGTAGCAATAATTCTACGCTGAGATTACATAAAATCAGCTGCTACAGTAAGTGATAGTTCAGCATACAAAGTGCTATTTGAACTTCTAATTCTGATTTTTCAGCATATTACTTTTACATAGCAAGGCATGGTGTATGCTGGTGTACACTGAAAAACTTCTCCACTTTTTCAAATTGGGACTGAGGAGTTGTGTCAATGGCCTGGCTAATCCACTGTCAGTCCTTGAGCTGCTCACTCCTTTTTGACGTACTTTTTAAGAAGCTTCTCTATCTAAATACTGTTGTAACATGATGTATTTTTCAATATAAAGATGTAGTCCTTTAGATATGGACTAGCTACTTCACTGAAAAATCCAACAATAACTTTGAATAGCCACATTTCCATCTCATGCTTGCTTTTCTCACAGTGGATTGCTAAACTAAGAGGTCTGAGATCTATCAACACTTCGCGTTGTTACAGGAAATAATAAACTGAGTTTTCTCCCAGCTTGTCATGTTCTTTCTTTTCTTTGTTCTATTTTTTTTCCTACATCATTCACTTAACAGCCCTTGTATACTTGTCTTTTTCCGCTCTGAATTATGTAAGATGCCACATTGGTTGCTCAGTGAGATGCTGGACAGAGGTCTGTGAGTGAATGGTGCTCCCACCTCCAGCTGAGAAGAGCAAAGTTCTGCATCACAAAACAGCTGTACTCCAAGACAGAAACAAAACAACATACATTCTCTAGTAACCATGAACGGATCATAGGAATGATTTTGCAGGCCTCTCTCACATTAGCCTGTTTGTCAGATGTGAAGGGGGTTTTTTTCTATTTGTTTTTTTTTCTTCACAAAGTGTAGTGGCTCTGTGGACAGCAAGCATTTTCTTCAGCAGGATTTTAAGTGCAACCAGAAGCTTGTAATCTCTCCTCAATACGACAAGGATATGACATTAATCAATCTCCAGCAAATCTCTGTGCATGCAAGGTCTATCAAATGTCTGTGCATGCAAGTTTTACTTTTCTTGGTAGCTGTACTAATTTCTTACTAGATGCAGCAAACCTGTAGCTCATTCCACAGCTTTGAACCAGTCAGTGGTTGAATTTACTAAATTCAGATTGCCAGATACTATACTAATTTTCTCACTGTTTTTACCTTGGCTTCTTAAGGAAATAAGGCATATGTGAACATAATGTTTCACTAGCGTTCAGCCCTTCTCTTTCCCTAGCCACTTTTAAATACGTTTTTGGTCATTTTCAGCTATACTTGACACTGCCTAGATATCACAAAACCATTCAATTCCTTTGACTTTTGTGAATGTAGATGACTATAACCCAATTTTATCCCTTCTGTCTGAATTCCTAGCTGCAGAGAAAAAGAGGCTCTAATGCCAGACAGTAACTCACAGGAGACAATCCATCAACTCCCAACACTGCAAGTTTTGCTGATGTCCTCCTGGCAGACCAAGTGTGAACAGGAAGCTCAGGAGGGTATGAGTGGCTCAAGAGAGCCATGGTTGAAAGGGAAGAAGTTTCAGAGAAGAGTGCAGTTGAAAAATGTTAGGACACAGAGCAAATTGAAGGTGCTTATTAAAAAAAAACCCAAAACAAACCAAACCANAAACCCCAAAAAACAAAAAACAAGCTTGAATAGGTAGAGAAATCTCAAGAACACTGTAGAGACTTGAGGCTAGTACACTTACTGCAGTGGAAGATATGGGACATAGTATATTGGAGGAAGAAAACAAGGACCAGGGGAGGCATCTAAGTCCAATCGTTAATGGTTTTATTGGTCCTGCAACTTACAAAAAAATACTTGTTTTCATTTACTACAGTATAAAAGATTAGAAATAGCTCCAAGAATGTACTTTACAAAATCCAGTAAAAGTGATTTTTATCTTCAGTTATAGAAATTTGTGCCACTTTCTATAGACCAAAATGTTTCTTAAACTGGAAAATCACATGCATTTTCTTTAGCTCTTATAACAGCCTGGAAGTGAAGATTGGATTTTTTCTGTATTCTGTCACAAAAAGTAACAAATTTAGCTCCTGCAGCCATCTGAGCACATCACTTCCAAATTAATCTGTACTCTTGTTGCTTTCCTTCAGTTCTGTTGGCATATTCCCCTTTCTCACTGAAAATAAAACTCATTGAGTTCTGGCCAGTGAGATACTCATTCCAATTTACCAATTTTAAGAATTCTATGGTCATTTGGAACCAGAAGTAACATAATAAATCAAAGTACCAAGCCATTCTTTTACTACTTGTTATGTTCCTTTTAATTTCCCTAGTTTCTGCAGTTTTATTTGGGACAGAGAGGGGTCTTCTAAATTTTGCATTAGTGTAGATTGGGGAATGTGGAGAGTTAATCAAACACTCAACGGGATAACTTAAGAGCCTTGACAGATGGCTATATTTAATCACTGAAATGTCTCTTCTGAACTGTGTAGGTACTTATGAAATCTTTCTTTTGATTTACTACAAAAATAAAAATAAACAACTATTAGTTTGTGGGGATTTTTCAGCTACTCCTCCCCCAAAGAGCATACAGTGGGGCCTCCATTATTTCTGAAATGAAATATTGCCTGTTATTTGGAGTTTTTTGATCCTGCTTTATTTATTAAACTTGTTCATCTTTGAAAAGAAAACATACTAAATGCATATTTAGTTTATTCATCTACTGTATTTATCAATATCTATTTATGCAAAAATAGGACTTTTTAAAAATCCTGTTCCCTAATTTCAACCCAGGATTTTCAAATTTTGTTCTTCCAGAGGCATATGTTTTGATAGACTACATTAAGAAAAATTACCTTAGTTTTTTACTAATTTCTATTTTAATTTTCTCACTCAAACTTCATTAACTTTAGAAGCAATGTCAGTCTATCCTTTCTCCTCTCTTATAACTGCAAAAATGGAAATGTAACACTTTAAGATAGTGTCATACATGTTGCAAAGTTCATGACTTCTGAGAAGAGTAAAAAGCCATTGCTTTTCATGTGCTTATTTTCGAAGTTATTCTGAGTTGTCTCCTGTTCTCCTCCATGCTATCAATGGCTACAGTTTTGTGATATTCTGCTAATCATGTTACCTGTATGACAAAGTTGCCTGTAATATGAGCAATTCACTTGAATCCAACAGTAGGAAATTACAACAGTGGGAGATCCAAAATTTATCAAGCTCCTCTTCCATGGCTTGTACAAGGAGCCAGTGCATCTTTGAGGCTCCACCATTCATGGATTTCCTAAAGAAAAAAAAGCCATTTAGTTTATTCTGAGATACAGTCTAAAAAAAAAGGTGGATCTTCATGTAAGTAGTTGCTACCTTCTTCTTGAATTTTCTTTTTACTAGTCCTCTTTTTCCATGTCAGGGTACAGGGAGGACTAGCTGCTCTCAACAGGCAGGTGACCCAAAAGCTGGGCAAGCAGCAATCTCACCCATGGGCACTCCGCTGCAGATTCCAAATACAAAGAGAAAAGCTGGGAAAAAGGGTCCCTGGACAGGCCTAGATAAAAAAGAAAGTGAACCAGGGTCTGTGTCCAGCCAGGAGCAAGCCCTGGGAATGGTGCCAGAGAAAGGACAGGAGACAAGTCACAGCAAGGGGTTCTTCCAGGAGACACCTGCAGTGTGAGGCAAAGGCCCATCCCGGAGTCAGGGCCAGAGGCAGGGTCAGAGACCTGACTGACTTCAGCTGGTCTGAAATCTTGAAATTTGATGAAACTGCTATTCATCTCATCAGCAAGGCCATTAATTAAAAACATTGATGGGTGTTTCTCCCTGAGGGATCCCCTCAGTTACCAGCTGACATCTGGCTTTGTGCCGCTGGTCACTTCCCTGGACACCAGCCAACTTTCCACTGACTACATTGTCCACATCTTCAGCCCATATCTCACAGGAGCACAGTGGGCTAAAGTCACAATAAACAGCATCCCAGGCCACCTCCACTAATGCAGCCTTTTCAGCACAGAGGGCAGTCTCCTCATGACTGAAACTGCCACATGAATGAAAAATAGCTTAACTCTTTATTTATTCTGACCAGCATTTCACTGGAAGTTGGATCGGGCCTTTGGCTAAACAAACATTTGTCTTGTTCTCTCTCTTCTAAAACCTTATTTGTCTTGTCACACAGGGGTGTTTTCCCTCACACTAGTCACCTCCCTTACAGAATATGGTTGTATTATACACTTAATATGTTGCAGAAACAATATCAAAGTTCCCTTGTCCAGGTTTTTTTGGATATCAGCTTTCAATTATTGTCAGTAATTTGCTGAGGTTATTGTCTTGAAAATTCTGCTTACAAACAAATTATGAGATTCACTGTCTTCTCTTCATTGTCTGAAATGTAGAAAAACAGTTATAACTGTATTTTCATACATAGTTCATTATCTCTATTCCTCCCTTGTTTATTAACCTCAGGATATGATATGATTTCTACTTCCTCTTTTGATGACTGAAAATAGTATCAAGGAAAAAAACCAACAAAGCAGGAGCATTTTACATGCAAGTGTTCTCACATGAAAGTGTCAGAGCAAAGTCTTGTGAAGGAAACTTTCTGTCTGGACTTCTGCAAATCAAGTGATAACACTGATATTCATAATGTGTACTCATGGCAGAGTTCTAGATTTGCTCATTTCTAATTCAAATAATCACATTATAATACTATAACATTATTAATTGGTTCATACAAGTTGAAATGCTATCATATTCTTCAAGCTTTTAAAAATTTTTATTCTTGTTTCTGAAATGACCAAATTTCAGTGGATTTCCTTTGCCTTCCCCCGCCTTACCATCCTTTCCTTACTCCAGGTGGTTGATTCTGTCTATATGCAAGTAGCTCCTTGGGTCATGTGCATAGCATTCAGTTTCATGGCATGTTTTAATAGAGAGCTTAAAGGATGGAACAGCCATCTACCCAGTCATGATAGCTGGCTGTTGGAGTCCCCCAGACAGTTAACTTGAAGTTTTGAACCAGTAAGGACATCTTTTGTCAATTACATTTTGATGTCCCTGCAGTGATATGAAACACAGGAAATCTCAAAAGACTCAAAACTGCAGAAATGGAGTCAATAAAGCAATTTTGAGAATTTAATTGCATAGAAGATAAATGAAAGAAATGCTTTAAATATTTTTATTGTTACTTTATCTTTTTATGATTCTTCTCAAGGGGATTAAGGTTAACTTTTTGTTTTAAATAAACAAAAATTAAAGCTACACATTTTGACCTGAGGTCACAGAGGCCATCTAGTAGGATGTCTTTTCAGCTTACCTCCAGTTTCAAGTATTTTGGCCTGGAGGACAAGTATGAGTCTAATTAAGACATTCTGTTTGGCCATAGTTCCTTTTATAGATAGATTGAAAAATAAATTAAATTTATTACCTTTGCTATTTTCTCATTTACTTCAGAAATGCCTTAATCACCATTCTAAGCTTCTCTCCAATCACTTTTCAAGTTCTAGCTGCACAATTAATGTTGATTTCATTAGTGATCATTTAGATATTTCACTGAATACTAAAATCCAAATCTGATTTTAATAGTACTTCCATGAGGTTGAAAAATAATCAACATAAGATTAAATTAATATTATTTGCTCTTTAATAGCCAGTAAAATGTGAATCAGAATCTAAGATTGTTCCAGCTTTCTCTCTATAATATATATTTGTATTCATAGAATAAATCTTGTTTAAATATCAGGTTATAGCCACAGTTTTAAAGACTACTGAACTACAAACTTATGAGAAAGTAAATTATAAGCTTAGGGAGTTGGGGATTTTGATGCCATTTTAGCAGTCCTGAAGACCGAGAGTAGGTGGGTTGAGTATGATTCCAATTTTCTCTGATTATGCAGGAATGATTTGCTGGTATTGCAGATACTTTCTTTTTAGTAACCATATGTTCTTTAACGAGTTTCTAAATTCACCTCCAGCTAATGAAAATGCATTTATCATGTTACATCTTTTTTTTTTATAAATGCTAACTGGACTCCCTGCTCTATCTAGTTCTCTGAGTTATTAAAAATTTTTAGGTTAATTTTTAAATTAAAAAATCAAACAGTATAATAGCCACAAAATATTACTTTACTGTATCCAAAATAAATCACTTTTATTTCAAAAGTATTTTCATAAAACAACCTCTCACATCTAAAAGGAAATTTGCCAGCTTAAATAACTCCAAATCAGGGCCAAACAAGCAGATTACATTCACCTTGAACAACAGCTTGGGCTCAATTTTTTTCAAATCATCTTATGCTGTTTGATTGTATAGGGAAACATATTTGCACTAAAGTAATATTTGTATGGTTATGCTATTTTCATGAAAATATTTTATTATGTTTTTACTGCTTTTGTGTAAAATTCATGTAGTTAACTAATTAACAGTCCTTGTCAATGTTATTGTGACTCATAATAATAATGTGAATCAGCAGCTCTGACTATTTCTATAAAGTGCACCCACGCAGCCCGAAGACCCACATCCCTAAACGCATAAATAAGTAAAACTAGAGTTGGATTAACCTTGGACTATTTCCCACAGATTGTTATATTTCCTACTTCTTTCCTTTCTTTGCAGCTAGGAGAAATCTATATATAAAAATGTCACCTATGGATAACTGTCACTATGAAACAATGAGCTAGTTTCTGAACAGTTCTTCCATTTGGTTATTTGATAACTGTCATGCTTAGTAAAACTTAAAGTCCTTTTAATCTATTTTTTTTTTAATCAGAGGGATATTCTAGATATTTCAGAAGAATATTCATCCCCCATATATTAACTTTCATCATGTTCTTTATTGTTAGTGAGGTATTGGTTTGTACCCTGAAGCATGTTTTAATATCTCTTCCAGAATATATTTTTAGCAATAACATTTATAGCTCTGAAATTTTTGCTCTCTGTGTAAATGTGCAATTTCTTTTTACCCCTCACTATTATTTTTTTTCTTTAGTGTTTTCTTGGGCAATAAGTCATGCAGACCAATTATTGGTGTCTTAAAAAAGTATTTGCTTTTATTGATGTTGAATACACTACCTCCTAATTTCATGGTGTAATTCTCTGATTTTGTACTCATTATAGCATACAGGATCTTGCACTTTTACACAAATATTTTAAGTTAATTAATATAGTCCTCAAGTGCTGATTAGTACCCAAATAAATGTTTTCGATCTTTCCCTCTCCTTTTCAATTTTCTGAACCGACTTGGAGACAAAAGTTATAAAATAACTGGTAGGCTATTCTGTACAGACATGCTGTAGGATTTTAACGTGCTGGAAAACCAGATAAAAATCAGAGACCATTTAATGAAAAATCCCAAATCAATGGATCATCTCTAGTCAGACACTAGGCTTGAACCAGATCAAGAGTATAATAGTCAGCAAAGGATTTTTATTTCACTAAGTTTTATAGGCACTTTGTCAAAGTTGCCCATTACTACTTTGCAGCACCATGACCACAGGCAACCCCCGTCACTACTCCTTTTTTTTGACTTTATGAAGCACTCACATGTTTTCACAACTAAAGATAGAGTCCTACATGCCCTTGCCAAATAGAACACTTAGAGATTAGAGCATTCTATGAACTAAAGACCCTTTTGTTCACTGTTCTGTCTGACTGATGAGCTGTTTATCCTATTTTTTATGACGACATTTAAAAATACACCTGTAGTACAATCCATGTCCCTAAGGAGAATTTTAAGAAGTTTATGGGTAGAAAGTACCATATGTTCAAACCACGGCAGTGACTTAAAAAGATTCTTATTGAAGATTCAGTTGGGTTTTTTGAACTGGGAAAATATTTGTGGGTTTTGTTCTGAAACTTACTAAATTGCCTTCATTATATTTCTGCAGCTAACACAGATGTCTTTTGATATTGTGCTATTCATCTTTTATTAATTATCTACTTAGACATATGAACAGACCATTTCAAAACTATAAGCATTAGCAATCTGAACTCTTCTGTACTGGATATACTCAAAACCTTCCTCTTAACTAAAAATGTCCCTCATTAAAACAAAATATTTTGTATTAAGAGAATATCCGCTGTATTCATAAACAGCCTAGAGTTGAACTTAATAACTAACTTATTTTTCTAATGGGAATCTATGTGTGTATTGCTTGCATATATTGATGTTGCAAACTTGTCTTTCATGGAGAAATTAATTGATTGCTGTAACTAGCAGCAAAATTTACATTATCTATATAACATTTTTTATATATAGCAAAATAGATCTTAACCTGTTTTGTTTTTTTTCACCTTCGGTGAGTTCTTAGACATTGGATTAGGTATGCTATATCAATAAATCATCTTTATAACTTGCAGATTTTGTACAATATTTTGGGAGACACACAGTGCAATTTAGCAGGCTCAATAAGCATTTGAATTCATGGTGTTTTCATTTCTTTGAAACTTCTGAAGCTCATTAATAAAACTTCTGAACATCCATGAACTTATTGTGTGGGGAGAAGAGAGAAAACAATCTCTACTATGGCTCCAACCCAGGAAAAAATAATCATATTGATGAAAACTTGTATCCACAGAATAAAAATGAGGGGAAAACCCCATAAATCTTCAGAATTACATGTACTGCGTTTGGCTGGGATAGTGTTAAATTTCATCATAGTAGCTCATATGATGCTATGTTCTGGATTTGTGACCAAACCAGTGTTGACAACATAGGGTTACTTTAGCTATTGCCGAGCAGTTCTCGCACAGTACCAAGGTCTTTTCTGTTTTTCCCTCAGTGCCATCAGTGAGCAGGCTGTGGGTGAACAAGGAGTTGGGAGGGAACACAGCTGGGACAGCTGATCCAAGGGATATCCCATATTACATGACATTGTGCTCAGCAGTAGAAGCTGGGTGATGAACTGATGCCTTAAGGGGTGTGCTTAATATTTTAGAGAATACACTTTTGCTAGGTAGCTGCATAACTTGGAATATTAAGGGCTAGAAGAGCCTGTGTTCCTGTGTGTTTGCATTCTTGTGTATAGATAAGCGGGGTACAAGACAAAACATAGAGTTGGGCTTCCAGGCCTACAAGGGGCTGGACATAGGTGGGTTTAAGTAATAAGGGACAATTCTATTGCATGTTGGGGTAACATAGAAGTAAGAGGGACTTTAGTTGGATAGTATGGGGGAGAGGTGCTCAGAATGTTATAAAAATGGGAAGATGGTTATGATTTTTCTCTTTGGATCATCAGCCTTTGACCAGTAAAGCTGCTTCTCCCCTTCACTCTGTGTTTCTCAATTTTTTTATCTCAGGCCCTTACGGCATCAGAAGGAGGTAGGGAAAGAGGAATTTTGAAGTTATGCCACCTTGTTTTCCCAAGACAGCATTCCTCACGATGGAGTCCTGCTTTCTTGGAGGTGGCTGAACACCTGCCTGCCAATGGGAAACAGTGAATTAATTCCTTGTTTTTCTTTGCCTGTGCATATGGCTTTACTGATTAAACTGTCTTTATCTCAACCCGACTTTCTTTACTTTCATGCTTCCATTCCTCTCCCTGGTCACACTGAAAGAGAGTGAGAGAGCAGCTGAGTGGGACTGAACTGCCTCAACACGCAGCACTCTTGTATTAGTACTGTAGGAAATGTTGCAGTATACATTCAGTGCAGAAAATATTCTATGAACGGTTGCTTTTCACATTGCATATCTGATTCTTTAACCCCTGACCCCTGCTCCTCAAACACAAACTCGTTTGTTCTTCTGAAATCGTTTCTTCAAAGATAATCCTTAAAATGCATTTTGATAGGGAGGAAGAGGTCACAGCTGGTGAGCTGGGTAGTACTTCCAAATGGTATTAGCCTGCACAAGCAAGCAAGGTGTATATGTGAGAAAATTGGAGGAACATATAATGTTTGCAAATAAGAGAGATTAAGTTTGGTGGATTGATTCAGATATTTTTAATTTAAAATAGTATTTTCAGATGTCAAATTACAGACTGTTTTCAATTCTTTCCTCCTGTCTGCTCACCTAAGCCATTATCCAACACCACTGATTCTCATTATAAAACATCATTGTCAATTATGTGCTTTACCAAAAAACTGGGGGACAACCCCACTAAATTCTCTGATTTTATGGCATCTAGGTTTCTGAGTACTTTTAAAGTATTTGTGGGGTTTTTCAATCACCACATCTTACAGTAAAAAAAAAAAAAAAGCAAATGTTGAACTTTCAAAAGTTGAGTTTCCAAGGAAAGAAAAGCCAAATATTTTATATAGCTGTAAGAAAATAAATAAAAATGCCCATACAGAATTAGAACAAAAGTCTATCTGGTCTGTAATACTTTCTCTGACACTAGCTATTAAGAACTTCATAAATTATAAGATCAGGATAACCATACATTGATTATTCTGCAGAGACCTGTGGCTCCGGTGACACTTCTATGTTTCATAGTCCTGATAGATTTGTTCCACGAATTTAGCCATTTGCACATTTAACCCATGTAAGATTTTAGCTTCCAAGGCATCCCACAGGTAAGGTTTTGGCACCTTGCCTGCACACTGTGCAACAAATTCTCTCTGTCTGGCTTTTTGGAATTGTCATTCCCAAAGCTGTCTTTGGCAATGTAGCACTTGAGCAGCACCAGAGGGCAACTGGAAACAAGACTGGTAAATAATTTGCAGTGGTACAATGATTGGCAGTGGCAGATGATACCAGAAAAGATTACTGGATGATGGAGTTGCTCAACTCTTGGTAATATGAAGGGGGGAAAAAAGAGAGCCCCAGTGCTGCATTGTGTGGGAGCCTCCACCAATAGCTGAAGTTATTGGGGAAAAGCTTCTGGCCCTCCAGAAAGATCAGATGAGCTAGAGGTGAGGGAGGTGCAGAGCACGTAGGGTAAAAAAATTGACAAGGAGAGAGGGCAAAAGCACTTCTAATACTTAACATGTCACAGAACCCATTGCAATCCACTAATTTGTTAAGGTCCAAATGTATGTTGGTCTACTGATATGTATGAATGATGCAACTGAAGTTCATTACCAGGATAGATCTGCAACAGTGAAAGACTGGAGTAACTAAACATACTGACTAAGGGTCCAGAAGAAACAAGACAGGGGGAGTTGAACAAGGAATAAAATAAGGCTACTGAGCATAGATAGAAAGAAGATGTAACAACAGTGACAGAATAAGATGCATACATTTATGATAGCATTTGAGATATTTCTTCCCACATGTCCATCCAGAAGAGGTCAGAAATCTGAGGATCTCTTTCATTCCTTAAATGACAGTACAATTTTTTAAGCAGTCTGTGTACACACTAGTAACCCATGTAACCCTAGTTATGCAAGAGCATATAATGTGAATTTGCTACTTGATGTACCAATAAGAATTTGGGAACACTGAGGTCTTTCACACTGGACAGCATTTGGTTAATTAGAGTACTCCTTTACAGCCAGCTGTGTACCAAGGTGTTCAGGAGATGCTATTCCTTGCTTGCAAACACTCCAGTTTTCACTGGAGTGAAAATTGGTCTTTGATGAACTGCAGCTGCAACCTTGGTGTACTACTACAAAGTTGTGCTTTCCAAACTTTATGGCTACAGCTTTCCTCTTGGTGCAGCTCATGTATCAAACTAGGTGACTAGTGAGCACTTCTTATGAACCGATTGAAGGTAGCACCCTGCCTTTCCCTAAAATTCTCCTATTTGGTCATGAAAAAGTGGCACCAGTCTCTTCCTGTTGTCGTGTATTATGCTGCCATCATGTGGTTATTTCTTTTCATTCACATCAAGATTTCGCATAAAATAACTTGGGTTTGCACCTTATGTAAATTATGGGTTCCACACACTGTCCTCAAATATCTATAAAACTTGTCTCTAAGAAATATACTCCTTCATTTTCAATATTTTTCATATGTATTGATAACTGAGACAACCTAGCCAACACTTGGGTAATAAGCACTTCAGAGGATTTCTGCCAATCACAGAAGTTATTGCATGAGAACACACATAATTTTCCACAGTGTATAGTAACAGTGAGTGCACGTATTATTCTACAATTCACTGAACAAATTTGCTTACATGATACTTTCCAGTGAGCCAATAGAAAGGGAATTGTTCATAATGGCATCTTGAATTACCTCAGGCATAATCTATTTTTTCCACACTTCTACTTTGATGTCCAATCATTGAAGAAACACTCTCAAGATACTTTTTTTTTTCTTTTCCCTGAATTACACATTTGGAGACAGGAAAGAATTTTTTTTCTTTGAGCCTTTTGCCTCTGGTTCTGGTCTTGAAGGCATTACATGAAAATGAAAGTGATTTAATGGTGAATATGATAATGCCACTAGGTTGACAGTTGGACTTGATGATCTTAAAGGTCTTTTCTAACCTTATAATTTCCTTCCAATCATTATTCCATGATTTTAGGATTCTTAGACGTGCTCAAGGTAGAAAACTCTTCTTGGCCTCTAGGGTACATCATGTAGCTTGCAATAGCATCAGTCTTCCTGCATCTCATAAAACTACTTAAGTAGTTTAATGGGTTTTGACTTCATTTGTGACCCCTTTTCTGATAAAAGATTAGTCTCCTCATCTGACTAGGCTAAACTGGAAATATAATAACTTCAGCAATTGCAGTAGACAAGCTCTTCAGCTGTTGGTGAAGTCTGCCTGATAATGTCTTTCAACATACACATGTGCAGTACAGAGAGCCTTGCATTATTTAGAATTCACAGATGCCATCCCATTGAGTCTGCTTTGTCTATAATGCCTTTAAAATACACATTGCTTTGTGTCTGTCTCATGCTGTCTGGCCACTGCACTCTCATCAGCTCAGACACATACTGTATGGAGGAATGGGTATGTGACTGACTTCTTTGAGGATGAAGGACTTCCATGTATTAGTTCTATTTAAAGGTGGGGAGGGTATGGTGGGGAATTTTCTACCTGTCTGTAGTTAAACGTGATGCTTTTATTACACATCAGTTTTAAGGAGATAAATGATTATGGTTTAAGCAAATATTAAGATACATAGGGCTGTTAAGAACAGCAGTATATGCTAACAGAATCAGTACAACTTCAAGCTTCTGCCTAACACACTTGTGTATGTTATAGTGCCTAAGTTTTAATTTATCAATATGCATAAATGCTGAAAAGTCTGCTGTTCTTTTTGCCTGGAAGCATCTTGCTGAAGTTGAGCACTCCAACACCTACCTCATGCCTAACACATTTGGGAATTACAAATTGCGTGACACTCCCCAAGAGCACTGGATGCAGTACAGATGTACAGGGGGAAGGATACTTTTAATAATATGATAAAGAGAACTTTGTAATCCTTACATGTTTGTGAATCCTAAATTAAGATATATTTGCCTGATACTTAACTCTATTTGAAATCTCTGCAATGAGAAGCATAATGAGTGCTGTGGGTTAAAGTTGAGTTGCCTATTTCTGCAATACAACTCTTTTCCTCCCATTGACTTAGAACTGTATTGCATTCCTTAGTGGCAGAAATTTTCCACTTTTTATTTTAGTTTAAGTGGGAACTGGTTTTAAAATTTCAACCTCAAACACTTGTCAGTACACATCCATGTGCATGAGCCCACATGGAGAAAGAGGACTTGTCCATTCATCATCAATCAGAAATGGTAATGCAACATCTAAAATCAATTTTGATAAGCTGGTATCTTCGTAGTGTCAGCTTGGAAACTAAAGCTGAGTGTGAAGGAAAAAAAGGTAAACTGACAGAATATTAAAACTATATGCATATAGAGTAAGATTTTTCTCATTACTCTTGGGAATGAGAATATGGTGCTCACTGACACAAAAAAATTTGGGGTTTTTTTCTGCTCAGTTTGAAGTGACCTCAAGTATTGGCTGCTCGGGGAAACATTTTAACTTCTCAGATTTTTTCTTCAGAGTAGAGAGTAAACAGAAACAAGAAAGGGGGGAAAACATGCTCCCAAAATTTGAATTGTAGGCCGCCAAAAGCCCTTATTAAAATTTGTAAAAAGTAGAGATTGTCCAATATTTTTAACATGATGTTGAACTCTCTAACACAATGACTTGCCTTTAGCAAGAAAAGAGAGGTTCATATGGCCAGCATAAGCCTTTAGAGTCTGCTGACAGATTGTGTTTGTTTACCCGTGTATTTTGCTCCAGCAGACCCCAAATCCTATGCTTTGTCCAGAGCAAGTATACACTAGACAACCATGTTACAGGAGGCCAGCACGTCAGACACTCGCCATAAAAGCTGTGGACAGCATTACAAAGGGGTGGGGAATGAAGCTGTTAGTTCTTTGAACATCTGTTTGGGAACAGGTATCTTAAATCATTAATAGTTTTATCCTGATTTGTTTTGTTTTGTTTGCAAGTGCACCATTTGCAGTGATGAACCTCTTAACAGTTAGAATCTACCAGTCAAGAAAATTAAATCTTAGCATTCTGGAAACCATTGAAATATGATTAATATGGAAGTATGAGTACCAATCATCTCACTTGACATGGTACTTTGCTGAAAAAAAAAGCTAAAACATCTAATTTTGAATTGTGTAAATTATTTAGCTTTCTACTAGGAAACAAAATGAAGGAACAATAAGAAGATGGGAATTTTTCAGTCAGAAGCCCTTTAAATCACTGCATCTTGAGAGATCACATACAGATTCTGTAATTACCTGAACTGTGGTATATTAATTTTCTAGTAAGATACCAACACAGGCAACATAACACTATGATGTTCTCCCTTGATCATAGCTCCTTAGTCATATTTCTTTCCAGGGTATTGCATGCAACCATAAACCTTTTCTTTCTGTTTAGAAGCAATGTGAAAAAAAAAATGTTCTTATTATTACGGTGGCAATTAAACAGGAGAGAATTAAACTGGAAAGAAGTGTTTTAAAACAAAAATAAGAATGAAAGCTGAAGTATGAAGTATTATAGTATTTCATCACAAAAAAAAATTCTCATTACAGTAGTAAAAATACTCAAAAGGTGGATAGAAAAAGAGGTTTGGTTAAGTTTAAAACCATTCTCTAAAGAGCTGTGTACCACGTGGGGAAAGGAATGTGTCTAATCCTCAGAGAGGGAAACTCATCTTTTCTTCATCAACTGAGACACTGATTTATGGATTAGGAGACTAAGGGAATTTCTCCAATGAAGAATGATTTTGCAGAGGACAACATGAGTTTTGCCCAAATTATTTGCTATAGAGAGAAGTTCAAATATTAATTGTACTAGATCACAACCTTACTGTCCTTGTTGTCTTCATTCATAGATAAAAAAAAAAAGGAGAGGGAGCCAGGTTGCCTCATTTTATCATGTTAAAGTTTTGGAAAATCTCAGAATACAGGCACAGCAGTTTAAGTTTCTGCAAAATAATGTCTGTATGTGCCCAAGTTTCCAGTGCAGTCGATGCAGAACCAGTCTATGATTGGTGGAGCATCGAAAGCAATGCAGCTGGCCACCAGCATAGCTCCACATGTTCCTTTGAAATGCATGACCAGGGCAGAATATATTCACCTAAATGCTGTTTGCCAATTTATACTCTCTTGTAATGACGCCTCTATGCTTTTGACAAATGAAGAGTTGAGGCATCAGGTTCATCCAGCAATTCTGTAGCCTGCTGAGGGCTCAGCAAAAACTGCTCAGTTCTCAGTACTAAACGGTCCTTACCTGCTATATTCAGTTTGGGTATAAAGTATCCCTTTTTCCTCAAAAAATGGATTTTTTTTTTCCCTACCCTTTGTGTACAAGAAAAAAGGTATTATGAAAACATTATGACCAAATATCCATAGGTCTTGGAACTATAAACGTGAACTTAAAAGGATTCCATAAGATATTTAGGCTTATTCCAGTCTGTACAGGCAAGAAAGCCAGCCTTGCATGTCTGTGGCGGCACATTGTTTCTGCAAACACTTGTGAAGCACTGCTCTTTGTGGAGTGTGCTGGAAACCCAAGAGAAAAACCTGTCCTCACTGCACTCTTTGCAGTGTTCTCAAGGTTCACATTGCAGATGATGAGCCACCACTTATGAATTAGCATATTATATAAATCATGCTCAATTATAAGGGTATATTCCCACTCCTTCACCAGCACAATGAAAATAGAACAGGAAAAAAGAACTGGATGACTGTTTTATTTACGTAAAGATATGTCATTAAAATTCTTTTGATTTTCCTGAAGGCAATTTTTTTACATTAGTAGGAATACAGATCTGGCCTAATTTCCTATCTGCAAATTAATGAAGATTGGAGATACTTAAATTACAGTCAGTGAACTCAGATATTTAGAAAAGGGAATATCTTTGGTGAAAGAGATGTGTGAGGAAAAATACTGCAATGGAGTTGGAAAAGAGAGGAACTTTTTATGGATCAGTTGTATGACAATTTTCTATATACAGTATTATTTATTTGGAGCAGCAAGTTAAAATGGGTGTTGCAATAGAAACATAAAGAGATGTTTGAAAAACCTGGGGAGACTTGGATTTTTCTTAAAAATAAGAAGCTATTTTATTTTTTTCTTCCCCTTTATTGCTGTATGTGGTTTTCAGTCAGGTTACATATGCACCATAGTCAGAACTGTTACAGAAATCAAATTGTACACTTTAACTCCGCAGTAGCATACTGGACCTGATTATGGCAGATCTGCACAAAGGAAAATGAGCTGGTTCCTGGAGGCAGTGTGCTGGGCAGGGTAGGAGGTGATGAGCTGTCACAGAACTTGTGTAACAGCTGTACCAAGTGCAGCCTCACAAAAACAAAGCTCCCCTCTTTATTAGCATCAATGTCTACAACTTCTCTGCACTCTGTAGGGAGTCACAGAAAACACACACTGCATAAACCCAGTGTTGTATATTGTGCTGCCTGTATGCTCTTTCCTTAGGACACATTCGTGAACCCAATGGAACCATAGGCATAACAGCTATTACCTCTGTGAAGATATGATGCTGCTTCAGTGCACACATCTGGAGTAGTGGTCTAAATTTCTCTTATCCAGTATACTATTTTTCTTTATATGGGTTTTGTTCAACTAATCTATAAAAAAAGTGTAGTACACCACTTCAGTATTGGCAAGTGAGAAGGCATTTTTATTGAAAGCATGCAAGAAAGCTGTCAGCATTTTTCAGTCTTTAGAAGTGAACTCTCACTAATTAAGTGTGAACTTCGATGCTGATGACATGTAGCAGAAAGGTTAATTGTACATATTAGGACCAGCAGAAAGACTGGTTGGAAAGGATTTTTTGGCCAGTATGTTCTCAATCTGTCAATGTCAGCCTACCAGCATCGAAAGAAAATGAAAATAAACCCTTTTAAAAATCATCCCTTTCCAAACTTGGTCTTTAATCCAGGCTGGTTCTTATAACACTTTCCATGTGTCAGACTGGTGCAACACACTTACTTAATGGCATCCTCCATTAGAGAATTAATTTGAAAACTCCCCCAGGAATAATGCTGTATAGTTACCACATGCTACAAATGTTAATGTAAGGGGAAAAAATAAATAAAATAAATTTGTATGATGGAGTTTAATATCTCTGTTAGTTTTAGCTGTGGAAACTCAAACTCAATTTTTTATTAAGATCTAATAGTGTTGTGCCAGTAAGACAGCAGGGAGAATGGGGAAGAGGAAATTAATGCAAGAATACTCTGTTGTATTCATGAAGAATTCACCATGAAGATCTTAAATTTTCTCTAGAGATAAGTTGAATTAGCAAGCATGCTTGTACAGATGAAACATATTTTTATATCTTTCAAGAAAAAGTCTTCTTCAAAACTCACAAAGAATTATGATATTAAACTAAATGCTGAGAAGTTCACTAAGATTTGGGGGACAACCTTTTAATTGTCTATTTGGATAACCTCTGGCAATAAAAAAAAACCGCTGCTGTACTCACAGTTCCCAGACATTGAATTAGTTGCATATACTTGTTTATTTAATTTTTAAAATAAACTTTCATAGGGATGTTATCTCTGATTTCCTAAAGCATTCAAAGTCTTTTCTATCCATCATCAGCTGGGGAAATTCACTTACAGTCACTTATAATGCATCAGTTTATCCTGGTGATAAAGTATCATTAATTGTTTGAAAAAAAAGCAAAAACTAACTTTCAAGAGTCATGAAGTGGAGACAATAACTTGTTCAGAGGATTCAGGAGGAATCAAGACATTGGGAAGAAAGAATAAGCCTGGTCCTGCTTGGTCCTGTTTCATTGTGTAGCAACTTTGAGATTTGTGCAACAAAAGCTATGCTAGAGAGCTATACAAAATAAAGCCTGTAAGCAGAGCAGCCAGAAAAGACATCTCCTCCTGCCTATGTAGGCAGTTAATAATAGAGTCAAGGGGGTTGCTACTATCCCCATTCTCTCTAAGGCACTTGACCAGAGTGTGTTTGGGAAGTGCCAATTTAGAGCTTATGATAGATAAAATTGTAAGTTCAATGAGTCTATGGATTTTGTCAACCTTCGGTCTCAGTCTTACAGCTTTTCTGTCTCATATCAAACCTTTTTCTTCTACCTGTAGACTGTAGAAAACAGTGACAATGCCAATAAGTACCTGTTATCAACTGCATGCTACCAAATTTTTTAGTTTTATTTCAAACAACTTAATTCCTCCCGTATAAAAATGGATAGTAAACATACTTTAGAAAAGCTGAGAAATGATGCTCTATTTTTAGATATAAATCTTACTCTTGTTAAAGGGATTTACTATAATAGGTCAACTAGTACTTAATATTTGTAGTTGTTGAGTCACTTAATGAGGTAAATGGTAGTTAGAGCTTGGATGACCATTCTTCACCAGCAGCTGGTCTCTCCTACCAGCTGATATTCCATATTACATTGTAGTTGCAGTTTATATCCTACATTTACCTCATGTCCTGTAGTCAGCTCATTGTGAAACTGCACAAAAGGAGAGTGAGGGAAGCAGCTGTGATGTCTGTGCTCTTCAATACAGGCAAAATATTTGCAAGCAATTACTTTTCAGCATCTTTTCTGAGTTCATATCCTTTATGGCCATCAGAGATGACAAATTAATATACTGGTTAGTATAATGTGACAAGAAATTGAGTACATTCAAAACTAGGGGTCTGTTTTGGGGATTTTATGTTTTGTTTTCCCAAAGGAAAAAGAGCAAAGCTTTAAAAGTTGCTTCTCTTTCCCTGGTGCTTTTGTTTGTTTGGCTTTGGGGGGGTTTTGTGTGGTTTTGTTCGTTTGTTTGTTTTTTAAGAAGCCCTTCCTAAATAAGCTGCCTTTTGTTTTCTGTTCTTTTATTTCTACAAGATGGTGAAGCCAGATATGTACCCTGGTCAATCACCTAATCACCAAAGCATTACAAGAGCAAGCATAAATCTATCTATCCAAAAATTAGTACTTCCTTTCACAACTAGTCCTGAATTTCATAAAATTTTATGGCAGGTTTTATCTTTCTTGCTACGGTCCTTGTCATCCTACCAGATAAGTCTCGCTATGCTGGGAAAGAGACGTGATACAGGAATGAGAGTCTCCGAAGTTGATGGGAAGTCACAGAATCACAGAATATACTGAGTTGGAAGGGACCCACAAGGATCCCATACCATTCAGTTTACATTTTACATCTCTCATCACCTAAGCCTCATGGAGAAACCTGTGTAAAGGCTGACAGTGGAATTTGCCTGGGGGAGGGTATGTTAACAACATATGAAGCAGAAAGTCCCAAACTATTGAATCAAAATACATTTCTCCACATTCTAATATACTCAAGTCTAAACTGTCTTGATTCTGATTTTTTTTGTGTGTGTGTTCACATAAAGTTTGTATACTTGTAAGCAGAGAGCAAAACTTTAGCCCCAAAAATGAAGCCTACTATATAAAGAGCTTAACTTTTGTTGTCTGTTTATTTCAATATATCGATGGAAGATTCAGTTTCTATGTCTTTGTCTTTACTGATAATCAAATACGTTCAAACCTCAAAGAACATTTGGTTTTACTAGAAAACTTCTGGGAAACATTTTGAAGCGGGGAGTAACAAATGACGGATTTTTCCACAGACAAATAGTAAGCCAGATATTCACCTGACATAGAGTCATATACTTTCAATGAAACACATGCTGAATTATACTGCTGAAGGAAATTTATGAGTTTGAATTCATATTTGTTCTCATAGAAATTAGAAGGAACTCCACAAAATCTCTGAAGTTGCACCAGTGTACAGCTAGGGGTATTAAGATTGATCTTTAGTACATTGTTGCTGTTCCGGTGGCAACATCTCTGTTGTCTTCTAGGAGTTTAGATATAATGCTGTTAACCTGAAGAAAGACTGGAGTCCATTTGCCAAAGCAAAGTTTAAGGTAAAATAATAGGTCTGAGATCTAAACAAGACATAAAAATATGGAAATGTCTTGCTCAGCACTTTCCCAAGGTAAATGTCAAGTCCATTTTCAGGTGATGGAACATCACAAGATCTCTTATTACTGTAATTTAGGCAACTTCAACATGGACAAACCTTACCATGCCCAGGATGCTTGCCTTGTTCAGCTGCTTTTTTTGATGATTATTTAATTGTTACAATTTCTTACAGAGATTTCTATGTAATCTAATTAGAAACCCTACACACCAAGATAAAACATCTTATTTCACATTCTAACAGACAAAAGTAACATGTAAACATTTATGCATGCATGTAATTTTTCTACAATCTCTCTCAGCATCTAAGATTTGACAACTAGAACAGAAAATCATGACAATATTCTAGGGTTTGGTCTTTGCTTTAGTTCCTGTCATTTCCTCAGTGTGTTTTGTTAGATGAGTCATGAAGGTAATTGGAGATGAAGCCTATAAGAAAGACACAATAGGAATTTACCAACCTAGGGCTTGTTTCTGTTACAATTATTGCCAAGGCTCTTTATGTCTGGGATTCTGTTTCTCGGTTAAGTTTTTAGCGCATTTTCATCTGATCTTTTTGTTGATGATTCTATGTGTGCTTACCCAGAAAAATAGTTGAAGCAATTTGAGCCTGATCCTCTCCTTTCTAGTCAGTAGTAATAAGTAAATGATTTTTTCTTATTTTTTATTCTATTTTAATTTTATTATTTTATTTATTTTTTAACTTTATTTCCTAGTGTTTCCTTAGTAGGATTGTTGAGAAAATATGTTATTTAATCACTACCAAAATATACCAAAAATTTTCTAAAAAGAAAACGAGATACACAATTCCACGGATGCTGAACTGGGATGTAATGAAAACCTTCTTTCTTTTATGTGCAACATTAGTAGGAAAACCCAAAATACCTAAGTCCTTTTCTCAGGGGAAGAACTGAATTACAAACCTGAGGAGGTGTGATTTCATTTCCTTTTCACATCAAAAGAACAGTGCAGGGTCTAGAATGTTTATTTTATTTTGTTAGTGAATGATAAAGAAAATGTGCTTTCTGAAAAAACATGATCACATCAGAAAAGCAGAGATCTATACAAACTGAATGATCTCTCTTTTCAAAATGAAGCTACACTTAGTGTTTTCCTCCTACCTGGTTAAATATCTGAGTAAGCCATGTCAAAGGTTGGAAATGCAAGAAGCAATTAGGTAATTATTAGTTACCTGCTGTATTTTATATTCTGCAGAATAAAGAAGATATCTTCTTTACTTACTATAAAAATGCAGACTTCAAACTTTTTCAGTATAATCCAATCTGAATGCACAGAGCTAAATCAGAGGAAGCTGACAGTGAAAGGAAACCAAAACGCTGCAAACACCAGGTTCTTCAAAGAAAAAAGATGAGCCACTATTTATCCTCAAGTGGCACTGGAGAATGTTTGAGATCAGAAACAGAATAACCTGTGTCCAAACAAGCTAGTGGTCTGTAGCCCCATCATCTCTGAGTTTAGAATCAAAACCAATTTTAAAATCTTACAGATGCTGATGTAAGCAGAAGAGTGAGCAGGTTTTAAATGTGCTGACAGACACTGGGAGCAAGGGAAAGGCAGCAGGAGTTTGCAGCCAGATTCACAAAGGCAGGGAAGCAAGTAACTGTGTGGCCAAAGCTTAGAGCAGGGGTCCTCAAACTACGGCCCGTGGGCTGGATATGGCTCCCCAGGGTCCTCAATCTGGCCCATCAGTATTTACAGAACCCCCCTCCCACATCTGTCCTGCCTGAGGAGGGGGCTGGCACGGGGTCCCTGGGTCCCAATGCTGGCAGTGGCCCCAGGAGCGTGGCCGAGGGAGCACTCCATCCCAGGGGG
>VXBA01005912.1:44545-88240 GCA_013399895.1 Serilophus lunatus | reverse complement strand
CCTTAAACATTTCCCGAGAGACTTTACCCTCCTTAAAAAGACGATATNCATTTCCCGAGAGACTTTACCCTCCTTAAAAAGACGATATATCTTCTTTTTGTTTTTAAGTTCCTTCAAAACTTCCCTGTCCATCCAGGCTGGACATTTGCCTCGTGGACTCCTCTTTCAGCACGTGGGAACAGACTGTTCCTGTGCCCTCAAGATCTCTGTTTTGAAGCATGCCCATCTTTCCCGAACACACAGAATTACACACAGGGAACTCTCTGTATAAGTCTCCTAAACAGGCCAAAGTCTGCCCTCTGGAAGTCCAATGTAAAGGTCTTATTGATGTTCCTCCTGATTTCACCAATTATGGAGAATTCTATAATTTCATGATCACTGTGTCCCAGTCTGCCTCCAACCTCCACATCACCCACCAGTCCATCTCTATTTACAAACAACAGGACTAACATAGACCCTCCTCTGGTAGGCTCACTCACCATCTGGGACAGAAAGTTATCCTCTACACACCCTAAAAACTTTCTGGACTGCCTTTTTTCCGCTGTATGAAGCTCCCAGCATATATCTATATATATATAAATCATGTCCCCAAGTTCCACTTTTACACACTCACAGGGATAGTGACTCAAACCAACTTCCCTTGGTAGCCTATTACAGTGCTTGTTAATGAAACTCAAATGATGGTAGTTTTTACCACCTTATTGTGCATATACCTTCTCTTTAAACAATGATGACTATTCATGCTGATGTTTTCACATCAGTTTATTCCCCATATTGAGATAATTTCCATTCTGCCAACTATCACTGGCCCAATGAGGTTTTAGCACTTTCTGTATTGTCTCTGCATTTTCTGAATAGCAGTATTTCTCTGTATTCCAGACTACTCAGTGGCATAGTTCTTCAGAGCGCAAGGAAAAGAACTGAGGAAAACACAGTGTGGTGGTTTAGCACCACTATATTAACTAGGGGGCACTCTCAATAGTGACGAGAAGAATGAACAGAATTAACAACAGGAAACAGTTTATTTATCTGAGACTTAACCAGAAAAAAGCAAACAGTTTATGGGAGTCCCAGACTTAACACAGAATTAAACCCAACAAAAACCACGCGAAAGGGGATAAAGAAAGAAAAAAAAAGAATAGGGGAACTGCTTTCAAAGGCCAGGCAGGCTGGCCCAGGAGAAGCAGTGGGAAGGGAAAGCCGCTTCCTTCTTCTCTCTCCCTCTCTCTGATGGTAGCCAACTCCCAACCCTTGAAATCTCTGTAAAACACAACAGAGTAAAAGGTTCTCCCCCCAACCCGGGATGTTATTTGGGGAAGCTTTCAATCTGCAGTTGTGCTGGTGTGGCTCCAGTGCCAATGGTAGTGGGCGGAGTCAAGCCATGAGGCCTGGGAGTAGGAGAAGGGGAACCGTGCTGCTGCTCTACAGCTTTGCAGGAAGCCAAAGAGAGTGAACTTCCGATTCTTCGGGCTTTTAAGCTCTCCAAGTCCCGTGTGAGTCTCGCGGTAATATTCCCGGCTTCACCGCTTCGGATTGCCCAGTGGTCTGGACTCCACCTCCTCCTTCGAGGTTCCCGGCTCCAACAAAAATCTGTGAGCTGACAGCTCCCCGGCGCCATCTTCTGCCAGCTGCGGGATGGCTGCCACCTCCCAGGGCACCCGCCAACCACAGAAACCCACAAAAGGGGCGTCTGGGGCCGACCGGGGCCACAGGAGCTGCCCGAACAGCCATCGCGCCCGCACTGCCATGCAGGGGCTGTCCCCCGGGGGTGGCCAGGACCACCGGGACCCCCTGCCAGGCTCCCCACGGCAGCATGGGGGCCGGCGTGGCCACCGGAGCACCCCCGCAGCGGTGTGGGGGCTGGCAGAGCCACCACTGACCACCAGTCAGTGGCCACGGTGGCAGGGTGCTTCTGATGTTACCGCCCCGCAGCCACGGGCACTGGGGCACCGCCGAGAATCGCCCATGGGTAGTAGTCAGCTGGTGCCGAGACCGCTCCATGCCGGGAGGAACTTGCGGGCTGCAGCCGTCGCTGCCAAGAAGGCACGTGTGCAACAGCAGCCGCCTGGCGCTGGGCTTCGCTCTGCGAGGGACCCAGCCCCACTCCGCACGCTCACAGCCCCGTGCACTATGGGCTCCTGGCCCCGCTCCGTGTGCCGAGGCCATGCTGGGGTTAAACCTGCTGGGGCGTGTCCCAGGGAAAACCAATCCACGTTTCGGTGAGTCGGGGGAAAGCGAGGGAAGATTATTTAAGGAGAGGGAAAACAAAAAAACCAAAGAAAACCCAAGGTTTAAAAGGAAACATCCCCTTCCCCCCCTGCTCCCTCCAAGAACCCTGCATCTCCCTCTCCTCCCCTTCTCAAACCCCCACACACAGGATGGTAGGGATTCATCACTTCTCTGATATGGGAAATACCTTGAAAATTTAAAAACAGCGCAGCTTCTTATCTATATTCTAACACTTTTTTCATTAAGTCATCTAATTAGAGGGTAAAACCTTGCTGGGCCTCTTTGGCAACCATTTTATAGAACTTTACAGAAACCTTACTGAAAGTGAAATAATTTGAATACAGGATGAAAAATATATTTGATGATGGCAGGAAATTAACATCTTAGAGCTCTAGCAAGGAACTATGTTTGAATCTGTTCCACCGAGACTTTCTGCATTATGTATATATTAATCATTAAATAAGTTCAATGATATTTTGTAAATATAGTGCATGACTTCATTGCAACAACCTTATTTTCACTGTAATAATTTGAAATTAATAAAACCAAACACACATTGCACTCTACATTACTGAGAAATGATACTTAAACAGTCCAGTATTATAGTTTGTATCCAGAATGGTATTAAAAGTAAGTTAAACCAAAGACATCATTCTGGTTTTGTATAATTTAGGACACGACTTTCACTATTCACTTTTTACTTCCAGACAAAATTTTCAAAAATATAAGCATATGAGTGAGTCAAAAGAATATGGTACAAAGATACATACTAAAGGAGTAAGAAAATGTGGAACTTTGTAACTATAGTATTTTTTGTAAGTCTGTGTAATCTGACTGTTAATATTCTGGGTCACTGAGAATATGAAACAAAAGAGGCAAATGATCTTGTTAAACTCTCTTCCTATATATGAATATGCTCTTTTCCATGGACATTTTAAAATGTTTAAAATTATATTGCTCAACATTACTTGTGAAATGCAGCTTGTCTAAAAATGTAAATTTAACTCCTGCGAAGAATGATTTTCTGATTTAACTTCTGAATTCTGAGATTCAGTGATAATTTGATTGCAATTCCTGTGCTGATAATTTATATTCAGTAAAATATTTCACCCACAGTTGCTAAGGTCATCTCATTTTTTTTCCCTTTACATGTGTAAAGTTGTTTCTGAATTCACAATTGAATGAAGAAATACATAAATATTTTTGCTATGTATAAATCTTAACTAGTTATTCTTATTAGGCAATGAAGAAAAAAACCCCTGCAGGCAGGATTTAAGAGATAATTTAAATATAATGAAAATTTTTATCTCTTCAGCATCATAATTTGGAGAACAGAAAACATCAAGCTGTAATCATTGGCGGTATTCATACATAGAGCTGTGCCAATTTAACATTTTTATCTGATGAAAACTAGTGGATAACATATCTATCTATAGGCAACAACTTATTTTACAAAGTTGTCTAACACTCTAAAGAAATTAATCTGCATCTAAAATGCCTAGTATATGACATAAACAAATATGTAACATATTGATGAAAAAATGAAGACAGAAGATTTATTGAGAGCAGCCTTCCTGACAAGTACTTGGGGGTGCTGGTGGATGAGAGGCTGGACATGAGCTGGAAATGTGCATTCACAGTCCAGAAAGTCAAAGGTGTCCTGGGCTGTATCCAGAGCAGCATGGGCAGCAGGTCAAGGGAGGTGATTCTGCCCCTCTGCTCTGGTGAGACATCACCTGGAGTCTGCATCCAGCTCTGAGGGCCTCAGTACAGGAAGGATGGAAGCACAGAGGAAGGATCCACCATCATTATGATTATCAGAAGGCTGGAGCATTTCTGCTGTAAAGACAGGCTGAGAGATATGGGAATTGTTCAGGCCTGGGGAAGAGAAGGCTCTAGGGAGACCTGGCAGAAGCCTTCCTGTATCTGAAGGAGGCCTATAAGAAGAATGGAGAGAGAATTTTTACAAAGGCATAGGACAGGACAAGGGGGGATGGCTTTAAACTGAAAAAGCGAAGGTTTGTATTAAGTATTACACATGAATTTGCTAATCTAAGGGTGGTGAGACACTGGTGCAGATTGCCCAGAGAAGTTGTTGATGTCCCAGCCCTGGAAGTGTTTAAAGCCAGTTTGGATAGGGTTTTGATCAACCTGGTCTAGTGGAAGATGGCCCTGGCCATGGCAGGGAGTTGGAACTAGGTGACCTCTAAGGTCCTTTCCAACCCAAATTATTCTATGATTCTATGATTTTATGATTGTATGAACCAGTCCACACCCACTTCTTAAAGCAGAAGTTAAGATTCCACATCTTTTCTTGTCAATCTGTTTAAGTGTTTGAACTGCCCTCACAGAAGTTCAGACAAAAGTTCTTCTCTGTTCAGACAGAATTTCATGTTATGATGAACTCTGTGACGTGGTCCAAAGGCCCAAGGTATGGTTATACTAATAGATATACTTTCACATTGTTCTCAAACATTATTTGAACGGAAGTACTATAGCACTTGAATCAATGGAGAGTGGTTGTGAATAAATTAACTCAACAGAAAATTTCTAGGCATTTTTTGGGCATTTTACAGGGGTGGTGATAGACTAAGGGAATGATATGTTGGTAAGGCACTGGAACAGGTTTCCTAGAAAAGTTGTGGATGTCCCATCCCTGGAACTGTTCAAGGTCAAATTGAATGGGGCTCTGAGCAACTCAGTCTATGGGAGGTGTCCCTGCATATGGCCAAGGAATTGGAACTAGATGATTTTTGAGGTCCTGTCTGACTCAAGCCTTTCTATGATATCTGTGGGTATAGCAAAGGACAGGAAAAGGGTGGCTAATGAGGATGTATTGGAGAGGGTGGGATGTAAGCATGATGCAAATGGTGTGAAGACTGTACTTATTTTTTTGTGATTTTCATTATAGTAGCTCATACAGTGCTATGTTTTGTATTTGTGAGAAAAACAGAGTTGATAGAAAACCAATGTTTTAAATTTTGCTGAGCAGTTCTTACTGTGAAGTTGTTCTCTGTATCTCACCCTCTCACACATCCCTAGTGAACGTGCTGTGTGTGCCCAAGAAGCTGGGAGGAGACACAGCCAGGGCAGCTGACACCAGCTGACCAAATGGATATCCCATAAAATATGCCATCATGATCATCATATAGAGCTGGGTTCAGAAGAAAGAAAGGGGGTGTTTGTAGTCTTGATGGTTGTTTTCCCAAGTAACCATTACACATGACAGTCCTGCGTTCCTGGGCATGACTGAACACCTGCTCATGACAGGAAGTAGCGAATTAATTCCTTATCTTGCTTTTCTGGCATATAGCTTTTGTTTTACCTAAGTTGTCTTTATCTCAATCCATGAGTTTTCTCACTTTTACGTTTCTGATACTCCTCCTCATCTTTCCAGAGGGAGTGAGCTTCCCACTGGAGTAAATCCACAACATTGTGTGAGAAATCTTTGAAGGAAGTATTTTTTTTCCCTTTGCTTTCTTTCTCTTTCCTGTTCAATACTACATCATTGATCCAATATGCCCTAAAGATCCACTTTAACTGTGAAGTACACAGAACTCAGCTGACCCAAAATTGCTCTATAGCACAATTGACCTGAGTTGTCCTAATTGTGTACTTGAATGGTGGGTAAGGTAGGTACATAAAACATTCATGTGTTTATGTGTCTTCCATCTTATGAACTGTTTATGATAGGTGATTTGTTGTAGTTGCAGCAGCATCTATTATATGATAAATGCTCCAACCTGCATAGTGAATACACAATTGGAATGATTACATTTTTCCTTTTCTGACCATCTTCCACAGAAAAGTCATGAAAAGCTTTTTCAGCAGTAAAAAATGAAACCTTGTGAGTGAAAAAGGTCTTATAACATAAGGCAGTGAAAAATTAAAGGATTGCCTTGAGTTGCACAGTAAGCTTTCAATTTTGTAATCTGTTTTTTACAATTTAAGCAAAGCCAATTGTACCCTCTGGAATAACTCCAGAGCTACAGTGACCCTGAGCACTTATGGGACTGAGATCCCAAGTTTATAAAAATCTATTAAAAAAACCCCTTCACTTTTTCTGGCTCTAAGCAAAATTTACTGGTTTATTCTATAGGAAATTTTACATGGATGGAAAAAGTCTTTGTTTTCACTGAGTGGAATGTTGTGTTTTATTTGCATATCTAAAAAGCAACAACAATAATAACGATGATGATAATGACTGAGGATGATGATAATGATGCTGCTGCTGCTGCTGCTGCTGATAAAGTGGGGTTCCAAACTTCCTGCATCCCTAAATATTATATACGAATTGCAACTAACTAATGTCAACAGCGAATAATAGCAGCTTACACAGAGATCTCAATTGCCTTCATGCACATAACAACATCATGTAAAACGATATAATGTTCAGAATGTGTTCATGTGTGTGTATTCAGGACTAATTAAATTAGAGATGTAAGAGGCACAGGTAGAAACTGTGATTCAGTATTGGTCAACACAGAATTAAGTTTCAACACCATCACATCTCATGAGAGACTAGTTCTAGCTTAAAAGGTCTCAGAGAAGAGCAAACACATGAATAAAGCTTTGTTGTGCAGCTTGCTGCTTAGAATGCATTTATTTGAACCTCGACAATAATGTAAGCATTTCAAAGTATGCAATTCAACAATAATTGACTTTTTAAAATTAGAGTTTACTGGGTAAATACCTCATCAGCATTATAAGACTATTTTATGCCTCAGTTTGAAAGAAAACTGTCCATTCCATTTTATAATATTATTTATTTTCAAATATTTGTAAGACAGTATTAAAACCTTAAAGGCAGAACTATCTACAAGTCCTCCTGGGAATTTCTAGTGCAGAGCTTAGTTCTGTGCGACTTTTTGGATCACTAATCTCCTTTCCTCGCTGCTATTACAACTAAAGTACAGGTGTCTTCAACTCGCTATATAATGTACAGAAGGAGACATATGACCTCCCTGGGAAAGGCAGATCTCAAACTGACTACACAGTCATTTAGAGGATTATTTTTCCTCTGTAAATTCTATTATTTGCTTTTAACTGACTTTCTAAATTTAGGCAGAATCTATGCCAGATTCTATTTGAGATTCCTCTAGACTTTCATACTCTACAAATTTATAGCATTATTTTTCAGTTCAGACTTTGCTGTAATTTGTGTTTCTCAGTCTAAGAGATTGATTGAAGTTAATATCAAGGTTCATGTAGAGAATTGACCAATATGTCTGCTTTTATTTCCTCTGAGTAAGCTTTTGCTTACTCTGCATCATCGATTTAGTTTTATTCCTTCTATTTTTAACCTTGTTTCCTATTATTGTTAGAACCTTTTAATAAAAAAACCCAAAACTCTCTGAAGCAAGATACTTACTGCTCAATGTTATGAAGTTTCTTAAAGAAGCTGAACAGGACACAAGTATATTAGATCTATTTCACAGTTAATGGTATCTGGGTAAATGACTTAAATACTGTCATCAATAATGTCCAAAAATAAGAAATCTTCTTGAGGGGGGGGGGAATCACAAAATCACCATTTCACTAATCTAAGTTAAAAACTATGTCTTAGATTGACCATTCGTACAAAATAAAACCAGCAAAGGATCAGCAACACAACCTTTGAGTATGACTGACAAGCCACCCTTTCATAAGGAGACCTGAAAAATTCATTATAAAGGACATCTCAACTTTCATGATGTGCTGAGAATACACACCTTTGCAAGGAGAGTAACAAAAATAGAGAAAAAAATATACTGAAATATTATGAGCAGGATGAATTGAATGTTAAATACAAATCTGTCTCTTGCTGTTTTTTCTTTTTTTACTCACTGATTTCCTGTGCAGAATTTAAGGGGAATTTTTTATTTGTAAGACTGGACATAGAAAGTTTGGACATTGCCTATGATTCTCCTAGGTGCTGTAATATGAATATTGAAATGATTCTACAGCAGTTTATTTTATTTGTTCTGGTTTTACTATGAGAACATGAATCTGTTATGTAGTCTCATTTTTCTAAGAAAAACTGGCAGCATGATAGAAACATACTTTGTGTGGTGAAAGAATACTTAAGAAACACCTGACAGCTTATTATCACAAATCACAGTCAAACACAGTTTCTTACCCAACTTAGAGCCAATTTCACAGCTTTTTGGTTATGTTAATATAAAAGTCACATTAAATAGTTTTCTGATTATTATGAAAAATCTGCATATCAGGCCACTATTTAAGTCAATGTAAATGCAAGTAAGATTAATGGAATTAAATCCAAATAAATTCCATCATATTCAGATGTTTTGCATTCCTCATCCAAACTGCAATATATTTTCAAAAATAAACACTGACATTGGTATTTATCTTTGAAAAGTTTATTCAAACTTTTTTTTTTTTTTCCCAAAAATGTGGGCTGGAGACAAGTTATATGAAATTTGCAGAAGAATGAGTCATGAGAGCAAAATAATTGCTTATTTTGCTGAGGGTTTTTGCAGCTGGATTCTTCAGTCTAATTGGAACAAGTTCATTTCTTCCTGTGAAGTGAAAACTGGAAGAAATGTTTTGCACTATGAAGTTCCAATGATAGGCATTCAAATATGAAAGTGTTGACCTTTACTCTGTGCATGGAATTAAGAGACACAAATTGCTGTGACTTTCTCTTAGTGCTATCATAATTGAACATGTTGATAAATGGTTCTCCTATGTTTAAAAGTCACATCAAAGGACTTCTTCCACTAAATAAAAATGACTCATTATGATAAAATTAAAGAGATCAGAAAGTCAAGAGTAAGCTTTAACATCCTTAAGTAAGAGAGAGGACAGCAATAAAATGGAAAAGGTTCAGGTCTTATCTGAGAACAACTCTAAACAATCTGTCTCCAGCAGTCAGCATAAGCCTCTAGCCCTGTTCTTTGCGCCTGGCATTTCCAAAGGGTGTTTCATTGTTCCAGTCAATAATGACATAATGAAATTACGTGATTATGAGCCATAATAACACAGGCACTGCAAAAAATATCATCAATTAAAAGGTTAAATTTTTTAAAAAGGGAAATAATCTAACAGGCTAACAGGGGCAGAAATTCCATGAGCTTTCTAAATAATTAGGTCCCACTTAAATGTTCATTTTCATAATTAATTTCTTCATTTGTAAATCATATGGGGTTACACAGTTCAGGATGGTTTACAGTGGCAGAAGAGAGAGAAACACAAAATTCTCCATTCTAAGTGATTCTGACTGAAAACTGGGTACAAAGTATATGCACTGACAGACCATCAGTATGCAAATAATTTCACTGTTAATACAGAGACTACAGTGGGACTAAGTCAAATGTAAAAGTCTGTCATAAATATCTAAAATAATTGGCTGAATTACTGTTAATTACTCAGTCAACCAACTGAAGGTGCTCCGTTCTTGATAGGATGGGGCCTGTCAACCTTATAGATTATTTATAATTGTAGTGGGGATATGTTAAAGAAAAAACAACTACAGACTCTTCTTTTGGGAGTTATTTATCAAGATTATGTGTTTTGTTTCTTTGGTTTGGTTTAAGTGAACGTATTAGGGAATGCAAATGTTATACTTTGTTATTTTATGAGAGAAGAAATTAACTGTATTCTATAATTCACTCCTTTTTCTTTCCTCACTCATTATATATATGTACTCTCTCTTTTCTTGTTTTTATTTAATCAAAATGATCTGTGTTTATTTTCAGTACTGTGTGTGGGACTACATGCATTGTCTTCTACAAGGAAAAAAAAAAGTTAATATCAGCAAAATACCCATATAAAGAAATTCAGGTGAAGGAAAGATATTGAGGACAGTCTACCTTTATTGCCAGTGTAGTAGCATGACTAATAAATGGACAAATTTTTAAATATTGTCATATTTATGTTGTCAAATTTCCAGTTTTAAGGTAATAACTGTGAAGTTTGTAGAATTATTTGGATTAATGGAGCTTTAAAGCTTCTTCAGTCTATCACAATAATGAAGTGAAAAAAAAACAACAAAATTGCCCAGAACACACTAGAAATGCCAAGTGATTGGTTAACAGAGACATGCCAGCTGAATGGACCTTCAGAATACAAATGCTTTGCTGAAAGTAATAATATAAAGTACAGATTCTTTTAATTGCCATTTGGAAATGCAATCACAGATAAATCAAAACTTTCTTTTAACAGTTATTACCTCTTCCTGACTCAACATGTCTTAGTCTCTGAAAGGTTTGCTGTGAACAGCCTGCACTTAAACTCTTCAACCATTGCTGATCACAATTATCCTTAAACATTGTGGTATAAGGACTGGCTTCATCTCTAAGCAGAAGTAAAATAAAGATGAGGTTTTGCTCAGTGTGTGTAAAACAATTTAGTACAGAAGGTTCAGTATTTTGATGTCACTGTCTCATTCGACAGATTGTAAACATAAAATTTCATGAAAAAAAGCAGAGACAAAAAATGCAATTTTACCTTCTATCATTTTCAAAACCTCTCTGATGTTATAGAGGCAAAAATTTAATTACCCTTTCTGTTTGAATAAGGGAATTACAGAAAGAAACACAAGACAGAAATGTTCTATAGTCTCAAGTATAAGAGCATAGGAACCTTAAGAATAAAATTAAAACATAGAAAGACAAAGAATTTAAAATTTTTTGATCTTATTGATAGAGATGTCATAGAACAGGGAGAAAGTTTCATAAGGATTTATGTTTCTATTAAAGGGAATTCAAGAATGCTAGAGGAAACATCAAATTTAAAAGAAGTATTTAGTTGTTCACTAAACTATCAAAATGGCAGAGATTCCCTGAAGCCTAGTCTTTGCTATTCAGTTTAAGCTTCAGACATGACTGAAATTGTAGGTGAAATACTGAATTTGGTAATGGAGGGAATTGATTTATTCAGACAAAATATATATATCCATGTTTACTAAGTCCAATGGCAAGGATGAACACTTTGGTATTTCATGGTTTAAAGAGATTTAGTGTCTAAAAACCAGTCATAATAATTGATCTTGGGGGCACGAAATGAGAAGAGTTAACAGAAAATACTTATTTGGGAGAATTATTTGATTTCTATTTTGCTATGTTGTAAACTTTGTATCAAAATTACTTTTTAACAAAACAGAAGTTCTATTACACACGTACAAAACAAAACTATGATAGTAGAGATCTTGTTCTACTGATATTACAACTGGAGCACTGAAATTTTCTTTTAAAAATAGGATGATTAAAAAAGAAAGCATACCTTCTGTAAATTGTGGTTTTTTCAATCTTAACTATTATTCATCGTCTTTTTATTTTCTTAGTAAAACACTATGATTTTATTTTGGCATAATGTAATCAAGGGGTTTTGGGTACATACATCTAGTTGACCTGGAATTTTTAATATAGAACACCCAAAATCTTCTTTATGCTTATGAACCATAACTTATAAATAGGCAGTGGTTGAGGTGAAAGACTGCAGAAGAGTAGAAATAGCACCAATCTGGTCAATAAGTTCCTTTTGGCAAAGCATAGAACATGAAGATGCCACTGTCAGAAGGCACTAGAGGTAAAAATTAATTTTACTTTACTGCTGAGCCGTCTCCAAGTAAAGCATTTGGACAATTCTGAATCAATAATTCAGAGTTTGTCTTTTAGATCAGGAAGCAGGAAAAAGATGGTTAGAAGGGATTAAGAGATTTAAAGGCTAAGAAACTTTACAGGTTATTTTTTTGATGTTTGACCTGAATATTCTTTTGTAGCGGCTACTTGTTTGCCCAAAAATGGGGCTAGCAATTTGGTAAAGATGGATAGAGAGACCCTCTGGGTCACAGCTGGTACAAGAGATAGGGCCTTAATCACATAGTGCTCCAGAGGGTCCAGGAAAGAAAGACTATATACAAGAGAGCAGTAAAGGGGCAAAAATGGACTCCAAAGAGAGAGCTTTATTGCACATTCATCTGCTTTTATACTCCACGATTTTTTTGGTTTAACATAGCTGATGAATAAAATGAATAATGACCACAAGCCATCCAGGGTTCACTTCTACCAATATCTTACAGTTATGGCAAAATCACGAGTTCTTAATATCTATCTAATGTTTGCATTCTTCAGACATTGTGTCATGGTCTTAGCATGTCCTATTAATTATTTAATAACACCCATATCCTTTCAGCAGTAAAATCAGAAATTGAATCATGGACATCTCTACTTTTCAAATTTCTTAGAGACATTATCTGAGTATGACGGCTTTTATCCTACTGCTTTGTAAACTTTGAGTATCTCTATTTTGCTTTGTTCTTTTGGCTTCTTGATATTTTCTCAGTTATGCCAGTGACTTGTATCACTGTGAACATGTCAGATCAGTTCTGTGTTCATACTGGGAATAATGGTCCCACTAAAGCTGCCTCCAAACTGAAGAAAATGAAGACAGCATCCAAACTCAATTTCTACCATTATTGTGCAGATCATTCCTGTTCCTACCAAGTAAATAATAAATTTCCATATCCCCTTAGTTCTGTGCAACTCTTTGCATTATCATGTACAACAGATCCACGTAAGTTTTATTAAAATATATTACAAAATTCTTTTATCTTTGTTGACCAGATTCTCAAATGTTCTTTTTCTCCATTTTGTAACTGCTTGCATCAGCCATAGAATAAACAAAATCCACATTAAAAAAAAGAAAAATGGGAAAAAACTTAGCACTCTTTAATTCTGATTTCCATGTAGTTAATTCTCTGAATTAAAATGGTGATATTTCATCAAGACTGATTTAATATTTTAAATTTTTCATTATAATTTCTTTGGGCAACTTTTCTCACAGTTTCGAAGATGTTAAATTTTGACCTTTCCTTTCTTTCTTAAATGAAACATCCCAAGTCATAATTCTAGTACATATAAATATTTATGACATTCTGCTCTTCAAGAGACTATATGCTTTTGAAGATAAATCAATGGAATTAATTTAAATGGATGTGACCTTTCAGTCATAGAAAAGGAATCAAAGATTATACACTACAGGCCTTGCCCAATATAAAGCATATTTTAAAGTTACAGAGAAAGCTTGCATAGGGTAGGTGTGTGTTTACGTGCATGTGTGTGTGTGCATACACATGTGTCTGTAGATGTATGCATGTGTGAGTATAAAAAATTTGACAAGATCATATAATCCCCTCACTGCATTTGTTCATCAAGGTGATACAGATTAGCAAAATTCCTGTGTTAGGTGCTTATGAGAATTTAGCCAATGTTAAAGCTCTGAGATGTCAGGATACATTTGTGAGCTCTGATCTTGTCTAGGATTTATATTTTGCAGATACCTTAATAGTTGATGAGAGTGCCATCCATTAACTTAAACATACCCTTTCAGAGTTACAGGTCAGAAGATTGCTTCTCTCTGACTAATTCAATCATTTCAGGGAAGATTTATGTTAGGTATTAGAAAAAGGTTCTTCACCTAGAGAATTGTTGGGCACTGGAACAGGCTTCCCAAAGAAGTCAGCACCAAGCCTGACAAAGTTCAAGAATCATTTGGACAACACTCTCAGGCACATGGTATGACTTTGGGGTCCTGTGCAGGACTAAGACTTGGACTCAATGATCCTTGTGAGTCCCTTGCAACTCAGCATATTGAGTTTTCACAATATGTGATGCTGTGAAAACATCAAGAAAGAAAAGAACAGAGGTTCAGTAAAGGAATATATTAAGTCAATGTCTTAAAGTTTAAGGCTAAGCAGTTTATCTGAAAAAACAGTATCTTTTACAAAAGAAATTAATCAATAAAAATTAATTTTTCTGTCCCTAAACATCTTCCCTCGTCTGTATTTACAGATCATGGTGAATAGAACAGCATAAGTAGGATGGAAAGCAGTCCTTCACTGCATGGAAGTTGAGTGAAAATAAGTTTAGAATAAAGTAAGTTCTGCAACTTTCTATGTCTCAATATGTACCTGTTATCTTACTTCCAGCTGTTCCATGTAGAGCAAATAGAAGTAATTTAGAGTGACAGTTACACACAACAGAGTCTTAAGACCGCAAGATGAATTTTGAATCTTTTTTTCCACTCAGCACACTGCTAAAAGCACCTGCTCTCATGTGGAAAATGCTGTCAAATACTCCTGTCAAATCCTCTTCCAGTGTTCTTCCCTACTGCTACACAGTCAAGACATGTTTTTCTTTACTTTTGTCTTATTCCAAGAAGTATGCCAGATCTGTTTATTTCTCCAATTTATTTTCAATATTTTTCACTCCTCATTGTGTGAAAAGCAGCTGAAAGATTTTGACCTTCAAGTTTCTATTGTCTATATTTTGTTACTAATGGTCTTTTTCATGTAATGAAGGTAATGAGAAAGAAAGTGAGTTGAGACTTTTAATTCAGAATGGTTATATGTGTCTTGGAGTTCTTAAGAGTAACTTCACTAGAGGTTGTTCTCTTCCTAGATAATTACTTTGGAGATCTGCCAAGGAAAGTGTACGTATTTTCAATGAGTGTAAAGTTAGGTGAAAAATTGGTTAAGCATCAAAAAGGATTTATAAGATCTAGAAGTGTTTCAATATTAAGACGTCATGGACAAAAGATCCATCTATCCCTAGAGATATTCAAGGTCACAATCAACTGGGCTCTGAGTAGCTGATCTAGTTGAAGGTATTCCTGCTTATAACAGAGGGGTTGGACTACATGAATTTTAAAGTCCCTTCCAACCCAAGGATTATATGGTTCTTTACAATTTGGCCTTGCAGCAGTGAAGGCCAAGCCGTGTACAGGGATGAAATATGAAGACTAGGCAGCACATTCAGTACATTTCAGAACTGCACAAGACAGGCCACAGATAAAAGTTGCAATGAGGGAAATTCTGATTAAGTATAATGAAACAACTCTTCACAATGACAGTGATTACTGGAACAGTTTGCACAGAGAAGTCTTAAATACTCAAGACTGAAAAACCCTATCCTGGTTTAGTAGGAACAGGATCAGATGACCTCCAAAGTTCCCTTCCAACCTAAATTATTTTAAACTTCTGTGGAGAAGATTATTGTCTATTTATTATTACTGAATGATGATTCTTTAAGGTACAAAAAAATATTTGTCAGTAAATATATGATGCCTATAGTAATTAAAAGGCAAAAGACTGTTTGTAGGCTGAGGAATTGATCTTGAAGATCTGTATGTGATCTTTCAGTCTATTCTTTGCAAGGACTAGTAGCTAGCTACTACAGTTCAGTGACTTCTAAGGAATTTAAGTATTAACAAAACCCTTTTCCAGTGGTCAGTTCTGTCTTCTTTCCAATATTGTTTCTTACATCTAACAGAAAATTAAATGATCCACTGAAGGTATCTATAAAGTTTCAAAAAGTGGTGCAAATCTGACCTACATAATTTATTTTTCTGTCTTATGCACAATTAGTGCTCTGACATTATATTTACAAATTTTGCTTCTATGGTAGGAGACTTATCAAAAGGCAATATTTCATTGGTATATATCCCTTTTGGTATGGCTTCAGTAAAGTGGTAATCTAAATAGAAATCTATTCCTTTTTTATCACAAAGAAGATTGTTGTTTAGGTTTTTTTAACCCTTATGGAATCACATCACTTATAGCCATATTCAGAATTTAAAAATATTTTCATAGGTTTTTATGGCCTTTTTGTTCTCAATCTTCCCACAAGCATAATAAATAAAGAATACAAACTTGCAAAAATTAATAAAATTGAAGTAGAGGAATATGAAATAATTCTATTCAGCATACTAAGAATGCAAATAACATGTATGTGGAATAGATAGTTAAAGAAGTGGGTAGATAAAAAGACAAACAGATATCTGAAACCATTATTGTAGATTAAATGAATGCCAAATCAGAGTTAGAACCTTGATTATTATCAAATGTACATTTACACACATGTAAAGAAATGTTTCAGTCGATTATGTATTTTTCAATATTTAATTATCTCAACAAAAACTGCTGTCCCCATCATAAAACTCAGCCTCATTATCATAAGAAAATTTAATCAGTTTCACTGTGACTTTTTCTGCAAAGTACATTAGAAAAAGCTTTTTCTCAGTGTATGAAAAGATTTTTAACACTGACCTTTCTTCTGATACAAATCCCAAAGTCTAGCTGGAGCACTGTGAGTACCTCTCTATTTTCTTTCTCCATGAACAAGTGGGTGCAACTGTACAGAAACTCTGGAGAGATCACAGCTCTTGTATCTTCTTGAGAGGGGCTGTACAGTGATCTTCCTCATAGGTGCTGTTCTGGAAATTGCAAGACATTTCTACTGAGTGCAGCTCTAGGATAGGGCACAGTGGGCTGGACAGTGAATTGGAACTGATGGGATAAAAAAGACTAGTCCCACTGTGGGTCCTAATAGAAAGGGTAGGGAAAAGAGCAAATAAAGAGCCTGGAGAGGGAGATTCAATGGCAATAAGAGGAAAGTAGGGGGGTAGGCTAAGATGACTTGTGAGAATTGCTCCTGAGGGGCTAGCCTAAACATGAAAAATAACACAAATACAGACTGTAGCAGTTTTGAACCCACTTTTATCACTAAGAGGCGTGCACAACAAAGATGATGGAAAACTGAACAAAATTAGCAGCAGGGGAACAGTTAATTACTTGGGGCTCAAACTAGGGAAAAGGAACAACTTATAGGGACTTAAAATTTTACACAAAGAAACACTCGACATGCAGAAAACTAAAAAAAAAGGGAAAAAGGGACCAAAAAAAACCCCCCCAAAAATGAAACCGCTTTCCAAGCTAGGTGACTAACCGAGAAAACAGAGGGAGGAGTAGGGAAGCCGTCTCTCTCCCTCTCCCTCTGATGGTGTCACTCCCGGCCATCGAGGTTTTCTGCAAAAAACAAAGTGAAAAATTACTCCCCTCCCAGTACACCTTCGGGAAGTTACTACTGGCTATCAAGCTGGACTGCACTGGGGTGCAGAGGGGAACGGGTGGAGTCAAGCCATGTGGTCTGAGACCCAGGAGGAGAGAGGCCATGTGCTCCACCTCTGGACAGGAAGTGAAAGAGAAGGAGGACTTCTGTGCTCAGCTTTTTAAGCCTTCCAGGTCTCGCAAGAATCTCGCTGTCTTCTTCCTGGCCAAGCTGTCTCCTCCTTGGCCAGCGCAGCTGGGCTCCGCCTCTCTTCCGAGGTCTTCACTCTAGGCAAAATGGCGGTTCCCAACGGAGACCGTGTATTCAGGGCTTGAGGTGCCATTTTTTTTACTGGTTGCGGGCCACCCTGCGGCACTCTTGGACTGGCTACCGCCCCTCCGCGCAGCCATCGCCAGCACAGTGTCAACACAGGACCCCTGCCGCTGTCCCAGGGACCCGACAGGGAAATCCCCAGGACAGCGGGGCCATCCATAAGCAGCCGCTGTGCCCACGCTGCCGACTGCTGCTGCACCAGGGTCCAGCACCAGCATTTGCAGCGCGTCTCTGCCTGCAAGCTGGAAGCTGCTGGGTCAGCATCTCCTGCTCTGCCCCACCGGGTGGCCGCATCCCCGCTGCCACCCACGGACATGCTGGGGTTTGGCAGCGGTGCTTACAGTGTGGTTCTGCCCACCACCCCGTTCTGCTCACTGTTGCTGCCGGGAGCTGCAGTCACTAGCAAAGTGGCACCAGGCAGGACCAGGCACCACTCCCTGCCCTCACAGGGCCAGGGAGACTGGAACACCCTCAGCAAGTCCTTGCTTTGTTCCGTGGCTCCGCTGGGAGCCGGTGCTGGTTTTGCCTGCTGCGCCATCTCACCGTTTTACAGACATCAAGATCCCAGTTCCCTTGCCCTTCTTAAGGAAAACAGGATTTTACACGGACAAGGTAAGTGAGCACCCCTTACACGCCCTCCCTAAGCCCCAAGAACCCCCCGAGACCCAAAGCCCTGCGCCGACACCCCCAAAAGAGATCCCAACACCCCTCAAACCCCAACACAGACACACTGCAAATGGCATAGGAAAAACACTTATATAAGAAAAACAGGCTGATGAGGACGAGCCATGTATTCTGCCATAATCTTGAAATGACTCTGAGAGTTTTATGTAGCTACAACTCCTGGTGTCTGGCTTTAAAAGTGACCTCTGATGTGTTTTAGCTGTCTTGCATGCTGGTTTATGCAGAGGTTAACAATCTGTTTTTGCAACAAAGGGTAGATGCCATTTTGACAGAACTGCGATTTTTCAATTTCCTTTCAAAAATAGTCAGAAAAAGATTTACACACCAGATTTTTTCACCAGGTCGGGCAATATTCTTACTAAAATCACTTGATAATAATAGCTACATCATAATGTGAAAATAATAAACCTAAATTAAAAGCAACTCTGCAAAATTCATTCCAGCAATTTTTTTTCCCTAAAATTTTAATACTTACATTTTTACTGTGGTTTTCTAGTTGTTAAGCATGGTCAATAAATATGGCTTATATAGAAAAATGAAGAAAGAGAGTCAGAAACAATGCAAATATTTTAGTTTGTCTGGAAAATCTTATAGAACCTTGTGCAGCAACTTAAAAGCAACAAGGTATTTTCTATTATTTGTACAATTCATACTTAAAAAAAATATATAATGCAGCCTAGGCAACTCAAACCTGCTATAATCTGAGTTACTACTAGCAGCAGAATGAACCCTCAAAACTAATGGCATTGCCACCTAATATGAAAATATCTAAATAAATAAAATCCATTCCCAATTGTACTCTCAGCTCACAAACATATTTTCTTTCCTCATAAGGCTGTCAATGTAAGTTATTCAGTGGAACAATTTATCTGAACTGAAAACAACCTTCCCTGCCAGTTGAAAACAGCATTGCTTTCACAATCTATTTATCCAAATTAAACTTGGAATCTGTGACTGTCATAGTAAGCTGATAAATGCACACTGATGTATATTACGTAGTTTTAAATGATTGTGTCTTTGTTCAGTATGTGCTTCTATGAGTTATATAACACTTCTGCTTATTTTTCAGCTGTTTAATTTTCCAGGATTTTTCAATTCTCAGTTACACTTTCTTAGACAGGAGTTTCCAATAATGTATTTGAATGTCTGAATTTTTACCAGTGGCACCTAGTCTTTGTATGGTGATGTCCAGATACATTCCTGATTCTTGATTTGGAAGAATGAGAATCTACAAACAAATGTCTACAGACATTAACAGGAGGCTAACGATGGACAAGGAGCAGAAATATATTTTGCCCACTTTTTTCACTTACAGTGATTTACTGAACTTCATGATTATATGTTAAAGAGTACAAAGATATATTCCTTAACACATTTTTTGAGTTTATTTTCCCAAATATACCCTTATCTACTTCCTTAGTAAGGGATATATTCCAGCTGGAGGACTAAAAACACCTTCAATATAATTGTACTAAAATAATAGGCATTTGTTTCTATTTTCTTTTGTGAGCAGGAGTCTGCAGGTATTATGTCTTATAAATTCTCTGCAATAACAAGAAAGATAAGATGTGTGCAGACTGTCATATATTCACAACAAATATCCGTCAAACAGGTAGCTACCTCTTTGTGAAGAAATTAAGCAATATGAGCAGCAAAAAAATCACATTTTAACAATTTGAGGAGATAGTGTTGCTTTTAGTTCCCAAAGATAATCTTTTGCATAGAAAAAAATGTTAATAAATTTCTCTGAGAATTGACACTGATCTCATTGCATTTGTACTTTATATCCTAAAGTACTGTTTGCTCTTACATTATTTGTCTCTTAACTTAGAGGACAGAACTGTTGCTGACCTCCATGGAAATGTTTCTGTGCATGCTCTGAAAGTACTTTGGACAACTTCAGGAGCCATCAGATAAACATTGGTGAGAAAATGAACTTTCTGATATTTTATAAAATTGGCATCTGTAGGACAAAAATGGCTTGATTCAAGTTTGAATCTGTACTATGAACCTTAGAGTTCAGAACAAGAGAATGTTGGAAATGCAATTTGATAAAAAAGAATATACGTGCAAAGTCAAATTTTAATATCTGATTTTTCCTCTATAACCTCAAGAAACAGAAATTGGCAGAATTATTTTCATGTGAAAGTCAAAAGAACTTATGACATATTTGCATCCTGAGTATTGGGACCTTAATAATTTTCTTAAACAAAAAAAATCCATGAAAGGTCACTGCAAGGAGTAAAGGCAAAATCTTATCAGTAGAGAAACCTACTGGCTTGTTTAAAGCTACTCTTTTATTCTGTGACTCCATCTCTTCCTTGTAAGCCATACCTGGGGTGAAAAACCCACCAGCAAACAAAAAAATAAACCCAGTTCATAACGATATTTGATTAGATGGAACAAAGTGGATTTATGTGCTGTGCAGCATAAACACACCTACAGAGCAACCGTCTGCACATAGTCTGTCTTTCTAACTAGATCTGAACTGGTTTTGTAGCAGAGTTCTCTTCAGCCACAGTGAAGAACTGTGGAGAAGCTAATAAGGTCATGGCCTGTACAATGGAGCATTTCTTCTGCTAAGAAAATGAGTTAATTTCAGTAGTTGGAAGAGTACAAGGTGCTATGAAATCCCTTGTATGTAATGCCCTTGTTAGTCATTCTACTTTGAATTACCAAACAGCTATGTAAGTGACATTGCTATCTGTTAGAAGGACACTGTCAGGCAAATAGTTCTTGTTTGCCTCTTGGTCATTTTTGGAAGTATCAGTGTGGGGAATCCACTCCACATGAAAACGCATGTCTTTAGCATTCTAGACTTGAACGCTGCCTGTATTCTCTGAATTTGGAAGTAATGAGAGTTACAAAACTTTATTGCAGAGACCTTTGTTTTATCCAAAGACTGCCAAAGAAAATGAGAATCTTTGAACACATTTCATTGTACTTGTGTTGGTTCCTGGGAGAAGTTGATGCCTATTCATGCACAACTAGCATCTCCCTGCCATTGACTTCTCTTTCTTGACATCTCTTCTGGCTTGGTTGTCTCATTTTTGGCTTACATCTTTCCGTTGATCTTTCTGTCTTGATTACTGCTTACTCAATTCATTCCCACCTCTGCAGCTGTTCCACAGTTCCTAAAGAGTTTTTCCTATGTCCCAGACAGACCCAAACTCCTTTCCTTTTGCTAGCTTCTTAAACCTCCAGCCCACTCCAGATTTCTACCTACTGCTCACAGACTTCCTGCAATATGTACCTCCTCCTTGGACTTCTCCTGTGCTTTGTTATGTTGGATGTACTGTCTCTGATACATTGAATTTTTTTACTACAGCTTTGCAAAAGAGGCTGAGTTACTACAAAATTATCAGACTGTACATGGACACATGGAGTCATAACTATGTTACTCAGTATTTTAGCTGGTGGAAAAGGAATATCAGCTGCTTTTTTTTTATAGCCCTAGAGTAGAAGAAATTTTTATAGATGTCAAATTTTTTTCCTATGGGATAATTTTATTTATTTGTGTAACTGTGGAAATAACTTCCTTCAAAATATTGGCAAAATCCTTCAATATATTAGATATATTCTGGACTTAGAAAAAAAGATAAAAGCAGAAACCTGGAACTAAATTTTTGATTCCCAGAATAACCTAGCTGTCATGCAGCACGAAAGGAACAGAAACGTGCCTGAGGCTAGTAGGAGAATGTAGCAGTATTATGTTTCTTTGAACTGTAATGTTTTACTTCCCATGGGTCAATCAGTGACATTGAAGAGACTGATTCCAGAAAGAACAGACTTGGTCAGTCAGTTTAAAGAATATGAAAACTGGCACTTTCTGAAGTGCAAAAAGACTTTTTTTTTTTTTTTTAACTATGAGCTGAATTTTTTCTTTATGTTGCTTTTAGATTGGATTTTCCCCCGGAATTCATTCACATAAATACTTCAGTGATAATAGCAAAATGCATCCAAATGTATCTGAATGTTTTCTTATGTTAGTAGGTAATTTGATTGTTGAAAGAATTTCCTTTTACTTTGGAAGAGCTTAGTTTAGACACTGCAGGTATACTTTACTCTGAATGTTGTCATATCTGAATTTTTACACTGAAGCATAAAATTTTCCTGGTGTATTATGAAAGAGCTTAACACAGACTACTGCAGAGCACTTTAGCTTTCAGGTATATAATTGTATTGATTTTCCTGTGGCCACATTTTGGCTGCAGGGGGGGAACCAGGCCAATCAGTAGTTGAAGGAACGCTTCTGTGATAACATTTAAGGAGGAAGGGAAGAAAATTAGTTTAGATGAAGATGGCTGCTGGAGAGAAGCAGAGTGAGAACTTGTGAACACCAACGCAGACACCAAGGTCAGTGGAGAAGGAGGGGGAGGAGGTCCTCCTGGCACCAGAGCTGAGATCCAGCTGCAGCCCATGGGGAAGACCATGGTGAAGCAGCTGTGCCCCTGCAGCCCATGGAGGACCACAGGAGTGCAGAGATCCACCTGCAGCTCATGGAGGAGCCCACACAGGAGCAGGTGGATGTTGGAAGGGGCCTATGGCCTGTGGGAGCCCCATGTTGGAGCTGAGTCCTGGCAGGGACCTGTAGCCCTTGGGGAGAGGAGCCCACACTGGAGCAGGATTTCCTGGTAGGACTTGTGGCCTGTGGGGCCCACGCTGGAGCAGCCTGAACCGAAAGGACTGTAGCCTGTGGAACATGACTCATGTGGCAGCTGTGCCTGAAGAACTGTTGTCCATGGGACGGACTCTTACCAGAGCAGTTTGTGAAGAACTGTCTCCTGTGGGAGGGACCCCAAGGGATGCAGGGCAAGGACTCCTCTCCCTAAGCAGTGGCAGGGAACAACAGCTGACCGTAACCTCCGTTCCTTGTCTCCCTGTACTGCTGAAGGAGGAGGAGCTGGGGGGAAGGGCATCTCTTATGTTTCTCACTCTTAAGCTCTGATTTTGTTAGTAATAAATTTAACAAATATCTCCACATGGAGTATGTTTTGCCTGTGACGGTGATTAGTGAGGAATCTTTTATGATCCTTATCTCAAATCGTGGAGCCCTTTGTTATATTTTCTCTCCTCTGCTGTTTGCAGAGGGGAGTGAAAGAGTGGGTGTAGTGGGCCCCTGGCATCCAGCCTGGGTTAAACTACTAAAATAATAAACACAAAGCCATATTATTTCTTCATCTTATTTTAATAGAGTTGTGATGTATAACATGACAAACTCTCTAAAAGCTGTTTTACTATGCATGAACATAATTATAAGCTTTTGGTTTTCATAATTAGAAGACAGTGAAAAGCTGTGACAGTTGTCTGGCTGTCAGCTTCTTCAAGATGTGGCCATGAATTACCTGCATAGAAAGTTTCTGTGAGAAAGATGAAGCAGAGCTCTGCTTAAACCCCAACAGAAAACATTCAAGTAGCTTTTATTTCCAAAATAAGATGATTTGGAAAATAAGCTATTGATGCCTTGGTGTTTTTCTCTCATATTTTGTAGGGGTTTAGCCTGACTATATAGTTTCACTTATAAGCTTTTTGTAAAGCCTTTCCCATGGTTTGCAAAGCTAGATTTTAACATTCTTTTTGAGATAAACAAGGCCGCAAGAACATTGTAGTAGCATGGCAAAATAGAAGGCCCAGAGATCCTGGAGAAGCTCGGGGAGGGGGGGGACAGATCCAGGGGAGGGCATAGGGATGAGAGAAATTCTGGTTGGATATGTTGAGAGGTGAATGGATTGATGAACATTATAAATGTAGTGTGATAAGGGGCCCCAGGGTGTACGTCTTTGGAATTCTGGAAGATTCTGTTAAAGAACTGTACTTTCCCTTTTATCTATATTAATTTGTTTGGAAGGTTTTTTTCATCTCTCTGATTTTAGGCATCAACATGATTATGAACCTGTTCACACTGACTGCTGTGAACTGCAGATTTCATATGTGTTGTTGTATTCTTTGAACAGACAAGCTGCGTTTGAAATTGGCCAAGAAACAGGCCAAGAGTAGGACAGAAATTCTGTTTTGATATTTGAGCTTGTGATTCCCACTTTTTAGTCTTTTCTTAAGAGTAAAACAAGAGCACTTGAACATGCTCCCTAGAAATCTAAACTGCATTTCTTATCAAATATTTCTTCATCCATTCTTCATTCTTAGAAACAGGCTTATGAACAGATAGAAAATTTTTCTCCCATTTTCATTAAGACCATTGCTGAACATGATGATATTTCTATTATTCCTTGGTAGCTTATTGCCAAAATAACTTGCAGCTTGTAAACTTCAGCAAACATTCACTAGGATTTCTTGGTTCATTAAAGCCACTTTGATCTTGGCACAGATTTGGAAGCAGCATGGAAATTATATAAGTGATTTGTCCTAGGCAGGACAACTGAGTAGAAACCTGGCAGCAGAGCTTTTCTCTATCTAGACCAGCTGTAATTTATGCATCGAAGTACAATACAGATGTTCCCGTATTTTTCAAGCTAAATCTTTTTCTTATGAAGCAAACTTGCACTGTTAAAAATATACTTTCTCCTTCTTCCAAGATGACTTATGGAATTTCTTGTTCTTATCTTTTGTTCTGTATTAAAATTAACTTGTTCTGAGTAAGATTATTTTCTCATTTTATAAATAATTAAAAATTATAATATGAATATAAAATAAATAATTATTTTATAAATAATAATTATTTTATAAATAAAGGAAATGTATAATATATAGTATAAATTGATACATTATGTAGCTTTAATATGCAAAATAATATATAATTTTATTATAAAACACATTGCTACTTGCACAATGATGTATATACATTTAAAATGTTACACAAGCCCTGCTAGCAATTTTGTGATGTTTAAGGACAGCAAGAGACACATATTTAACCACATTTATTAAAACTAATACATTTCATATATTTAAGAAACAGTATACTTTTTACTGAATGTTGTTTTTATTTCAATTTAAAATGTAAAAACAAGTGCTATCCCACGAGATTTCAGTAAATGCTGTTGATGAACTTTTCAATGAAAGAAATATTAAAATGAGGTTTAAAACAATGAGAAATACTAAAAGATCTATAAAAATGAATTAATCTGAAATTAGTTGGCAGTGTCATTTTCAGCATAAATAATCTTCAATTTCTATCTCATAATGTCAAGACGCTTACTAAGTGGGAAAACAACACAAGTGATTGGAAGAATAATATTACTTGTCTGCTTACGTAAACCACTGAGAGCTTTGCTTATACAGGAGAAGAATAAGTTCTGTTGCATGCTATTTTGTAAAAAAGAAGCATGGAGGTCATAAACAACCCTTGATTTTCTGCTTTCTTTCTGGGCAGCTCACATTTCCTCCAGTTCAGTTTGAAGCCATGGGAAACTCAGCATTGTTAGAACAAAAATAGATTTACTTGCTTATTTTTGTTCCTTGCTTTACTGAGTTGGGGGGACATGGAGGGGAAGGGCAAGGGGAAAGAAATCTGTATTAATCACACTTTCAATCTAGTCAATCTAGAGCACTTCTAAAAACATTAAAGGAGTTATTTTCCCTATTGTTCTTTTGTTTTGGCATCGCTCAAATCAAATTGTATGTGAGTTGACACCTGTATTCTTGTTGCCTAAAATCAGAACAAAGAAATAAAATGCAACACAGATTTAATAGAGGTGAAGGGAGAGAACAACTTTACTGGTGAGGTCTCATGATCTAAAGGGAAAAGAAAAACAATCTCTCTATATTCATAACTTTCTTAGCTACCACCCACTATATCATCCAACCAAAGTTCACCTAACACCTGTGTCCATAAAGTGTCCAAAGAGAGACCACCTCTTATACCCTGTGCCCTCCCCGGATCCCCATTTCAAAGTGGGTCCAGGAGCTCTAGGCCTATGTTTCAACTTGCTACCACCTCATCTACTAGAAAAATGCAAACATCTAGGAACAGGCCTCACGAGAGGGAGCTTATAATTCAAACTACATGGCTAAATCTAACTCACAAAAAATCTATGGAAAATCCCCCAGGCATCATTCTAACTAGTTTAATTGTTGTCTCTAATTTGATTTTGTTTGGTTTGGCTTTTTCTTTGGTTTTTTTTTTTTTTTGGTTTTGTTTTGTTTTCTTGAAATAATTTTTCTAAGTGAATATGAAAAAAGTCAGTTCCAGAGCTGTTGTTTTGTATTCTGAGGTATTTTCTGGCAGCAACTCCCAGAGACAGTTCAAAGGATGCTTTGATGGAGACTAGAGCAGGGGAGAACTGCAAAAGGATTCCCCAAACCTTCTATAATCTTACTCCAATTTCTATAATTAACTGAAAATCCTGAAATATTGTCTGCATTTTTCTGAAGGCAATTTTAACTCAATGTCTGTTGTGTCTATTCTGAAATGACTACCTTCAGTGAGCTTATATTTTGTTCAAGAAATGGCTGAACATACAGACACATACAGCACAAATGTTCATATATGAATACATGAACATGCATGAGTACATCAAAAGGAAATGTATATACATGCTGGGGAGAAAAAATATAGGAGAAAATATAGCTGGATTAAACTTTAATACAAATTAATTTCATTTACCTATTTGTGCATTTATTTGTCTGCCAATTGTTAGTTTAGAAGGAAATGTGGTCTGATGCTTGCTTTGCATCAGACCTGTAGTACAAATTTCTTTGCAGTCTTAATTGCTGTGAAGATTCTGAAAAGGTTTTTGAATCCATTAATTTCTTTTTTAAATTAATAATATGAAGACTTATCATTAATATTGGAAAAAAACCCAACATTTTTTTTTCTCTTTATCTTCAGCCTCCATTACGATTGCAACTATGGCCAATGATTATTATGATTAATGTTAATGCAACAAATTATTGTAAAAATAACAAATATACAAGTTTTTAAAAGGAAAAGAAAAAATTAATTTTCATATTTTAAAAATGTTAATAAGTATATTATCCATGTAATTTTATAATTCCTGTTATTTAGTTGAATATTATCATACAATTAATAAGTTTACATTTCATAAACTAGAGGTCGTTGCTTTTGGCTCTATTTTTGGGAGGGGTTATCATTTTACTCTGTTATAATTTAGAGAGAAGAATTTCTCTAGTTTGGCATGAAAAGAAAAATATTTTGCAGAAGCAGTCACCATAAATAACAAGTTGTTCTGAATGAAAAATGTATTATTGAACATTCTTTTCCCAGATGGAATGGTAATTTGATGAAAAACATGTTGCTGGTTTAGATCAGATTCATTAAAAAAATGTTTGAATATAGAAGTATGGTAATCTATAAGGAAAAGAAGTATTTTAGTGTTTCCTAAGGGGATGTTATCATTGTCATAATAATAGTGATCTATTTCCCATTTTTCTCTCCTGTGTAATTTGTTAATGTCTGCAATGCAGCACATATGCAGTAGTAACGCAAACTGGCTCAACTGGATCTGCTACATGACTGTAAAAGAAATGACTGATATCTCTTGGTTTTCATTTCCCAGAAATGCACCAGCCCCTAAAATCTTCTGTATGACCTCTTCATGCCCGAAGGAGGCTGTGGCTCTCCAGGGAGAGCTCACATTGAAACAGACTTCTGGAAGGACCTGTAGCCCCAAGGATGGAGGAGCCCACGCTGGAGCAGATTTGTTGGCAGGAACTGTGACTCTAAGGGGACCCATACTGGAGCAGCCTCTTCCCAAAGGAATGCGTCCCCTGGGAGGGACACACGCTGGAGCAGTTTAAGAGCTGCAGCCCGAAGGAAGGACTAATTTTGTAGCAGTTCATGTGGGACTGTCTCCTGCAGGAGGAACTCCACATTGGAGCAGTTTAGGGTGTCCTCCCCCTACAGAGGAAGGAGCAGAAGGGACAACACGTGATGAAGTGATGGCAATTCTCAACCCTCAACCCCCTGTGCTCCTGAGCGGGAGAAGGGAAAGAAAATTGGGAGTGAGGTAGAGCCTAGGAAGAAGAGAGGAGTGAGGGTAAGGTTTTTAAATATTTATTTTTGATTTCTCATTATCCTAATCTGGTTTCATTGATAAAATATCAATTTCTCCTTAAGTTGAGCCTGTTTTTCCCATGAAGGTTGCTGGTGCGGGATCTTTCCCTGCTGTTATCTCAACCTACGAGCCTTTCATTGTTGTTCCCTCCCCTGTCCAGCTGAGGAGGGCAGTGATAGAGAGGTGGGCCTCTGACATCTTGCCAGGGTCAACCTGCTATAGACAGAATATAATTCTGGTACATCACTAACAGAATCAACAAAACTAATGCAACATTACTGATTTAAGCTGTGATTGATATACAGAAGAAAAACTTTTCCCCTGTAACTACTGCTTCTTTTACTTTCTGTTTTCATCTTTCATTTCCTTCCTCTCCTCACCATTCTCTCCAGTGCCAATGTGACTCTTCCCTGCTACTATCCCAGACTAATACTAATTTATTTTGGGTTTGTAGATCTTTCTGTCTTTATTACTATAAATATCATCTCTGCATCAGATCAAAGTTCTGCTGAAAAGCTAAAGAGTATTTTCACCACAGCAACTGCAACAAATATGCATCCTATTTTATTCTTTGTATACCTATACTCAAAAATGTGATCTTTTCCCTCAGCAAAATAAACACCATTAACAAGCCTGTGGGTGATTAAAGAGTGAGAAGTCTGCTCTGTCAAGATATTTGGGATTTTTTCATTTCCAAAAATTGGTTAGGAGTATCTTTATACGGGACTTCTAGAAGTAGACAATTCAGCTGTTCTACAGGTATTACTTTAAATTCTGAAAAAGCTTGATGTTTTTGCTTTTTTTCTTTTAATTGAAAGATGTCAGACTGATGATTCCTTCTAATTTTGCTTCTTCATACCAAATCAGGAAACCACATCAGTACATCTTTAGAAGATAACATTGATTTATTTAAGGTTATTTCAAATAGAACAGCAAGGCATTCAGTGAATTTTGGAGTAGAATTACAACTAATGGCATTGCCAGCATAAATTTGCACCTGTTTTTTTTCCTCCTTCCATGGGCTACGTATTTGCCTTTTAATCCTTTGTGCTGTCTTCTCAATTTCAGTGTGACTAAGCACATACAACCAACCCAGTATTAAAAAAAAAAAAAAAAAAAGTGAAATATTCGCTTTGTTTATTTTATTAATGAATTCAATGCAAAATGAATGTTGGAGTCAACAAAAGGGCACACATATGATTACAAGGACAAGACTAAGGACAGAAAAGGCAAGGTAGAGAAAAAGGATGTTTATCTTTTACCAAGGAGCCCTTAAAGTGTTTCAGGCATTTCATTTAAGTCCTCCCCTGTGTATGCCCAAGGGTAGGTTGGAACACAGGTTTGTCTTTTTATATATCAGCCTTAAATTATTCTATTTCAGACACCAAAATAATAATTTTGTACCTTGCATAAACAGAGTAAAAAAATTTTAATTCATGTTTGGGACAGGGGGTGGAGGAGTGAATGCATCCTGTTTTAAATGTATATAATGATTACCCACTTCTGTTCAATGGACTTTTCTGACTACTGAGATATGAGTGTATTGTATTTTCTGTAGTACAGAAATATTTTTCAACCAACACTGATAAATCAGTGAGTCATAAATCAAACTTATCAGGTACATTTTGCACATCTTGTCAATAATCTTCATGTGCAATTAATTCCATCGAAATTATTGCTGTCAGATCAAACAAAAGAACATGTAGGGTAGGCACTTTCTGCTTTCAGATAAAGGACTTCACTTGTTCGTCTTTATTTTGGGTATCACTCTTGCCCTGAAATTCTTTTTAAATCATTTCCACTTTATTATTAAAATACATAATTATTATATGCTATTAGGCGTGTCATAAGTCTCTCAAGAGTAAGAAATTTTTTTAAATTGTTTCAGGAATGATAAATACACTTGAACATTATTCAAACCACCATTTTCCAAAAGTAATCTCTTTTGCCTGACAGTATGTTATTCTAGTAACTCTACTGTAACCTTTCCTCATCTTTAATCCGATTATTTGTGATATCTTCTATGGAATACCAGTTTGCTCACTGGAAATATGTTCACATAGCTTCCCTTTCTTCACTTTTATAAGAATCTGATGTTACAGATTCCTTGGCTTTCTGCATCTTTTTCTCATGTTAGCTATTTTATCCATCACTGTTGTCCAGTTGTATTTTGCGATCCCTTAGAATGAAATCATCTATTTGGTGGCACCAGGGATCGAGACCCTCTGAAATCACAACTCCCAACAAAACATACAGGCCTTGTGTGCATGGTGCTGATCCAGAGGATCCAGGAAAGAAAGACAGTCATCTGGTTTTATAGTCCGAAGATTGTTTTGGTTAATACAGTCAATAGACAAAAGGAAAGGTGGTCATGTGTCACTGTCCCAGAGCCACGGGACAGTCACAAGATGATGTTTACATACCTAAGACATGATATCATAGTCTGGATATGCTGTATTAATAATTTAGTATCCTACACATCACTGTATAATTTAGGCCTTTTCATAAAACTGATAAAATTGTTATATATAGAAAGCACGTTACTGTGCCAACATTAGTAATTTTCCTTATGATGACAACAAAAGAGGTGCAGAAAGTTTCCAAATTAATTTCTTTAAAAAGTATTTTCTTGTAGGATATTGAATATAAATTGCCTTTAGAACTTCATAAAATCAATGTGCCATGTTTGCAGACCATAATAACATGAATGATTTTCAGAAAGACAGTGATTATATTATACTATATTATATTATTATATCAGCATTAGAGGATAATTTTTTTTTTGAGACAGAGACTTCAGTAGTCTTTAGACAACATCAGAGTTCAGTACATTATCTAAAAAATCAAGAAGTGTTACATGTAGGATTTTGACCCCTAACTGCAGCTGGCAGCCCATCTTTTCTTGAATAAGTAGAATTCAGCAGACAGAGAAACAGTGAAAAAGAAACATATAGATGCTATCTAAATCCTCAAGTTCATTCTTAAACAGTTCTCTGGGTGGGACATCTATAGTAACTTGAATAACCATTATTATTACAAACTTGGTATAAATATTCAGTCTTGTAAAGCTCATAAATTAAGCATTTTTCCTTGGTGGTAAATAGAATTGTGTCATCTAGCCACGAATTTGATAAAGCAGTATATAGGTATCTCTTTCCCTGTAATTAGCTTTAAATGAAGCATACACTGGCTATGTTGGAGATGTATAATTTATATGAAGCAATTTGAACACACGGGTATTACAAAACCTTCATCACAAAGAAGCTCTGGTGCTGCTGTCTTTTCTAGAATAAATCTTTCTAATTTGGAAGGATGAATTAGTTAAATAGAAATCTCTAGAGTAGATTATCTCCATCCTTAGAAGTTTTCAAAGCTTGGCTAGAGAAAACAGACCAACTTCACCTAATGCTAACAGTAATTTCAAGGTAGTGCCTGGTCTGAAAAACCTCTAGGATTCTCTTCTGAATAACAACATCCATATCTCCCTTTTATTGAACTGTCTGATAAAGATATTCTTAACTGGACATGGCTGTTTCATTCTGACAGAGAATACAAACTAAAGTGGTCCATGTGTTATTTAGTGGAACTGAAGGCATCACTTTCCAGAAGTGTCAGTTTGGATTCTTTGAATAATTTCATTTTAACAGTGAAGATTTACTGTGGAGAATGTGAAAGTCTCCCCTTTCTGAGAGGTTTAAAAGAAGTTACGATAACAAATATAGGAGAAAAGAGAACTATTGAGACATTTTCTAGATGCAAACTAATCATAGAGCAAGTTGTAAGATTGGGCAAGGAGCTTTTTACAGAAAGAAGTACTCAGTGGTCTGCATGCATAGAAGATTCACATAAGGAGCAGAGAGAAGCTGGGAATCTCCGAAAGAATTAGGACAGCAGCTGCTTGAAAACTCACTACTATGACATAAACACAGCATGTACGCTGATATGCTCTTCAGCCAATCACCAAGACCAACAGCTCAACTATTGTGAAAATGTTTTATCACTTATAAATGAAAGACTAGAAGCACTGCCAACAACAAGAGCGATGTAGTTAAAAAATAAAATAAAAAAATACTGTGTGTATCAACTTTTCATTGCAATCTTAGGAGAGGGATTTTTGCTGTGAGAACAAAACATCCTCTTTTATCCATGCAACAGAGTGCTTTGTCCCTTGCATGTATTAGTGGGGGGTTTTTTGGTGAAATAGGTGTGTTGTTCAACAGTTGTCCAAAAACAAGAACAGTTTGTCAAGTGTTTCAACAGTATCTGACCAGTCTATGTAGCACCATGACATCTATCTGCAACTGATCTCATGCAAGCAGGTTTTAAAGAGACTATTGAACAGAGGTGCCACTGGTCAGAGGTCTGATGGCAGCAAAAATGTAAAGTGTGCAGAAAGATGTGGTCATTTAGTAGGTCACACTGCTTCCTCAAACTGTAATAAAACTCTGATCTAGAACATATTTGATTCACTGCATTGCTCAAGATACTATTTCTTAGATAAATCTAGGGTCAAATGTTGTTGGATATAAGGAAGTGCAAACAGAAATGTCTCATGACCACTCACATTTCCTTCCTGAACCCATGTGCCAGCACAAAGTTATCTAATACAGATAGCATTTAATATAAAAGATTATTTAGACCAGAGGAACAATGTCAATGTTTAATAAAGATTTAGGACATCTTGAGGAAAATAAGAATTCTTTTGCATTACCTGAAAGATTTTCTTCACCTTAATCAAAGAATATTGCATATTCTTTGCTAAATAACCTAAAAACAACTTAGAATGTTAAGTTTATTTGGACATACTTAGAACTTTCTTTACAATGCCAACAACACTGAAAATTATTTCAGTTCATTATAGAAATTTCCATTTTTGCAAATGCAACTACAGGAATGATTCCCCTTCCCTTTTTTCCTTTTCCTTTCCCTTTTTTTTCCCCCCTTTCTCTTTCCCTTCCCCTTTTCTTTCCTTTCTCGGGAAAACATGCTGTAAGTTTTAAATGGATTTTAACAAACAACTTCTTTCCCAAGAAGTTAGAAGTAAAAGATGTAAAAATTCAGCATATTTAAAAAAAAAATATACTCCTTTTGCCCTTAATTATTACCTTATGGAATGTTGTCAGTTTTTAAATGCTAAAAAATTCTTAATAGTAAAAAAAAAATCTTTTAATGCTTTTATACTTTTTTTTTTCCTGTCATATGCTCCCACCCTCACAATGCAAAACTCACCTACAGTGCCTTACCTACATGCTTGTCACTACAGCTGTTTCTGTATTGCTTTGTCTGTAACTCTTTCTGATGTACTGTGACTTGTTAGTCTCCTCTCCAACTTGTCTGTGGGGTCCCTGACCCAGAGTCCATATTTATACCAATTCATGGCATAGTTTTGATTTCATTAACATTTTAAAATATTTAAACATCTGTTCTAAATGCTGCAGAAAACAGTTTTCTCCAAATGTTACTGGAGTAGCAGTTGCAAACAAAAGAAAAAAATTACTAAAACGTACTTTCCTGCTGTAGACAGATGTATATTTGTACAAAGTGAATTGTCACTTTAATTTATTATAAAAGATCGGGGACTTCATCACTTTCGACATAGCAAAAAAATTGAATTGTCAATGGGCCTTGCAGGCACACTTTTTTTAAGTGGAGTGATTCTGTACCTTCAGCTTCTCACTAATCTTAACTTTCAGCTTACACATACATTTTAAAGACATTGGTCATCAAATTGCAGATTATATAGAGCTTACTTTGTAATTCCTTATTGATTTTACAAAGTTGAGTTCTGAGTAATAATGTGAAAATTGTAATAGGAATTCACAGTTTAACTTTAATGGAAATAGTTACAGAATTTACGTTCTTTCTTGCTTTTAATAAAAACCACTAAACTACAGAAAGTTTCTGAGAAATAGTACTTAAGTCAATTCGCCTACATAATGCAAATAGTCTCTTTTACATACTCTTAATTACATAATTTTTGTATTTGCAGGATCATTCAGGACACACGGATCTTACAAATATTTCATTAAAGTAATTCAAAGTTGCAATGTTTGTTTAAATATCTTTTCAAAACTGATTGAATTGTAAATCTTCTTCATTGTCTCTGTGCAGTCAGATCCAAGCTATAGAAAGGCTAAACACGCAGGGCATACATATGCACAATATAGGTACATAGAGAGAGAGAGATCCGTCTGCACAGAAAACACAGACAGACATAGCACTTAAAAAACTCTCTAGCTGATCCTTTTGTGAAAAAAAAAACATAAATTAGATATAAATATTAGATAAATATATATTTTATACCTATATATTACGTGTAAATATTTCATCATCATGGCTAAGCTTCGCGAACAAAGATATGGGAAGGGCTCTACCCATGCTTGCTGCAAGCACACTGGTGGCTAAAAAGGCCGATGAAGGACAGGCAAGTCCGGTTGCAAAAGGCACAGTGAAAAGTCTCCTTAGGTGGTATTGTCAAGACACGGTTCTTTCTGCACTGTCTTTTCTCTTCAAGACTGATTCTATGTGCATTCTCAAAGGAGGCAGCAGCGTTATGGGTGGTGTGTCTCCGTGTCTCTTGACTGGAGGCCAGAGTGGGCCACTGATGGCAGTCAATATGACCAACACTGAGATATTGTTTCAGAGAATCCTTGTATCTCCTCTTTGGGGCTCCTCTGTTGTGGCAGCTGGTAGTGTGTTCACCATCGAGCACAATCTTAGGGAGGCGGTTATCCTCCATCCTGGAGACGTGCCCTGCCCAGTGCAGCTGTGTTTTCAGCAGCATGGCCTCAATACTGGTGACCCCTGCCTGTTCAAGGACAGTAACTTTAGTCACATAGTAAGTCCAGTGAATGTTTAGGATTGTACAGAGACAACGCTGATGGAAGCATTCTAGGAGTCACAGGTGGTGGTGGTAGATGATCCACGATTCAGACCCATATAAAATAGTAGACAGTACAATGGCTCTGTACACACTAATCTTTGTACTTTTCTTCAGGTGTTTATTGCACCAGACTTTTTTATGGAGTTTTCCAAAAGCTCTCTGTGCCTTTGCTAACCTGTTGTCTATCTCTTTGCCAATCTTACCATCCGAGGAAATGATACTTCCTAGATAGTTAAACTGCTGCAGACTTAAGCTCTGACTTGCCTACGGTGATGTGGGAATGATGGAAGACTTCCCGAGGTGCAGGTTGGTAAAGAACTTCTGTCTTTTTCAAGCTGACTTCCAGCCCAAAAAGCTCAGCAGCCTCTGCAAAGCAGGATGTTAAGCGCTGCAGAGCTGCTTCTGTGTGAGCCATGAGGGCAGCATCATCAGCAAAAAGCAGCTTGCAGACAAGGTGGTTTAGGGTCTTGGTGTGGGCCTTCAGTCACATTAGGTTGAATAGGCTCCCATCAGTATGATATCAGATGTAAATGCCGTTATCTTCATCAAGGTCTGAGGTGGCCCTTTGGAACATCATGCTGAAGAAGTGTAAATACATATTTGTATATCATATTTATATCTCACTAATTGCTCTAGTATCTGGGCTTAGACACTCTGCCCAGTAGCTGGCCTCTGGATCCCAGTCTTCCCAGCACTGAGGCTGCAGTTCTGCACCAGTTGCAGGTCTGGATTGTCTTGCTCAAAAATCACACACGTGCACATATACACAGGTCTAGCTGGAAAGCCTTTGTCACTTTGACCTCTCCAGCTCCTCCCACACTCTCACAAATTCCTGAATCCAGCCCCATGTCACTTACTCACTCTGCCTGTGCTTTCTGTGCAGCCAGATATATATATATATATATATTTCCAGATAGTCTGGTTTAAGCTTTATGCTTAATTAGTCCTATCAATAACATGTTGTCTAACTCAATGTTGGATGCTGCTGAATCTTGTAAGTACAACTGTTACTAAATACTATTGTATTCAACAAAAATCTGATGGCATTTGAAGGAATATCAATTAGGAACCATTTTCTTCATGCACTTATCTGAAATTTTACAGTAATTCAAAGTTATGTCCCTGTCCGTGTTGTGAAATCAATGTTCTTCCATCCATGAAATCACATGCGGCTCAGGGGCACTTCTGGTTGTAAAAAATGGAGAAGCATATCTTCTTGAGAAGGAAGGGTACCTGGAAAACATGATGGAATTTATGCACAATGTAAATTTACACACTTTTTTGACTGGGGAAAACAAAGCAATCACATTGGAAAAATGTGGAATTTGATCTAAACTAACCTGAAATTGCTATAATTTATATTTAACTGTCTTGTGACTTACGCTCATCGCTGAGCCCCAGTAGCCCAGGAAGTTCGTATTAAATGTGATGGAATAACATCTGTTTCTATTGAGACTAAAATTGCAAAGATATAAATGGTTCTACTCATATCAAAGAAGGTCCTTAGACCTTAATATTTGGACTATAGAGAACCTTTTAAAGAAACTTTTCCAAGTCCAGACACTATTTCATTTTATCTAACACAAGTAAGCTTTATTTACTTTTGTCCCAGGAAAACATTTGGGTTTGTGCAGAAAAAAATTAGATCTAGTAGTGTATTTATTTTTTTTAGAACTTTAATACTGTTGGAGGACTTTAGATATTATATACATGTAGTGGTTTAATCCAGGCTGGATGCCAAGGACTAACTACAGCCACTCTCTCATTCCCCCTCACCCAGCAATAGAGAAGAGAGAATATAGCAAGAAGTTTCATGAGTTGAGATAAGGAACATAACAGATTCTTTGCTAATTGCCGTCACAGGCAAAACAAGACTCCATGTGGGAATAATAGTCAAGTTTATTACTAACAAGATCAGAGCTAAGAGTGACAGACAATAAGAGATACCTTTTACCTCCCTACCCCCCTCCTTCTTACATCCAACCTATTCTCCCGCAGCGGTCAAGGGAAAAAGGCGAGGTGGGAGGGGGGTTGCTATGGTCAGCTGCTGTTCTCAGCTGCTGCTTGGGGAGAAGAGTCCTTCCAGCCACATTCCATGGGGTCCCATCCCTCACAGGACACAGTTCCTCTCACAAACTGCTCCAGCGAGAGTCCATCCCATGGGCAGCAGCCCTCCACAGACTGCTGCCACATGGCTGATATTCCACAGGGCGCAGTCCCTCAGGCACATGTTGCTTCAGCGTGGGCCCCACTGGTCACGAGTCCTAACAGGAGAATCCTGCTCCAGTGTGGGCTCCTCTCCCCATGGGCTAAAGTCCCCTGCCAGGACTGGCTCTACCATGGGTCTCCCACACGCTACAGCCTTCCCCCAACATCCACCTCCTCCGGCGTGGCTCCTCCACGGGCTACAAGTGAATCTCTGCACTCCTGTGGTCCTCCATGGGCTGCAGGGGCACAGCTGCTTCACCATGGTCCTCACCATGGGCTGCAGCTGGATCTCAGCTCCGGCGCCAGGAGCATCTCCTCCCCCTCCTTCTCCACTGACCTTGGTGTCTGCGTTGTTGCTCTCAGGCTCTCACTCTGCTCCTCTCTGGCAGCCATCTTCATCTCCTATTAAGCTTTTTTTCCCTTCCTTCTTAAATGTTATCACAGAGGTCTTCCTTCAACTACTGATTGACCTGGCCTTGGTCAACAGCGGGCCCAGCCCAGACATGGGGAAACTTCCAGCAGCTTCTCAAAGAAGCCTCTCCCTGAGCCTCCCCACGCTGCTACAAAACCTGGCCACAGAGAAACCAATACAATAACACTGTTATAATGAGAGAATTGGTCTAAAAGTCAGAATGCTCTTGTTTATTCGAAAAGCTGATTGAGTTTCAGCAATTATGCTTCATGACAAGGACAAATATGAAGTTAATGAAAACTTTATTTTCCCCATCTTGCAGGAATGACAGGAAAGATGCCCAGGACAAACAACATCATGCCTGTCAGTGTCATTGCTGATCATAAATGCTTATCCTGAGGTTGACAGTTTTCCCACAAGTTCCTGTATGTACCACACCTCATGCCCAAGTGGGGAAGACACAGGAGATGGACACAGGCTACAACAGGGGAGGAGGATGCCAGACAATCAGGTAGTGTTGCTGGCTATTATGAAAGTTAAAATAAAATTTGTTGCTAGGAAGATTTGGGTAATTTAGCATCCTCATGCTTAATCAAAAGTGCCTGATATTCAGGAGAAAGTTAAAGTGACAGGAAGAGAAGAAGGGAATATTTATTGTGATGTTGACCTTCAGCTTGCAAATAATACGGTGACACTGGCTCTGGTACTCTTTGCAATGACAATGGAACAGTTATGGCATTAAAGCATAGCATAGGAAAAAAATCAAAAACAAAAACCCAAGAAATAATAAGAAAATGGAATCCCATGGCTGTATAGCTGTGTTGTGGAATTTTTGTGAAGGAACTTAATGTCTTAGAGGTAACACTTTTGATGCTGCCATTGATTGCATACCTCCTATAGCCTTTGTGTTGTTTTGTGTGTTTCACAATTTTTCATTCTGAAGCATAAAGTAGATTATCTCTTAAAATTAGCCAGCTCTCCTGGACTCACTTCTGGGAGTATATCTCACAGGCTTCTTCCAAGCAGATTTCCAAATAGTTCCAGGTTTGGTGTCCTGAAAATCAGAGTTGTGACCCTTTCATTTGCCTCTTTGCCTTTTCCAGAGTCCTTAACACCACATTTCATACTTTAAGAAACTGGACCATATCCAGGTAGGGGGATCATCGCTTTTGCCTTACAAGTTAACATTTGAAATGTTGTAAGTGACAAGAACCCCCGAATTTTCTCATCCAGACAAATCTGGAATGCTGTTATGGTAGCTTCTGAGATGTTTATGATGATTCCTAGTACCGTGTTAAGGAGAGGTAGATGAGAGTAGAACTTGGAATGTATATGTGCATAGTCTAAATACTGCCACAGCTGCTAACAAAAATATTATCTGGAATGCATTGTAATGTCTATGCTTGAGGAAGATCATTTGAGGAGTTCCACTTTTACCACCTCACAACAATTCGTTTTTTCTCTCTGTCCATTTTCTCAATTTGCACCGCAATCCGTTTTACAATCTTCTTTTACATCAGTTACATTCAATAATTCCCACATGGCTTGATATATTCATTGGTGTGTGATATTGCAGTCTGTTATGTGGAACAGAAATGAAATTGTTATGATAATTTTTTTTGCCTTAATTTCTTTGAATGTCTACTTTTACTCAAAATATAAATTTGAGTAGTCATCAAGGAATATTCTGTTTTCCCAGAAAAAAAGTTGACCTAAAGCTCATTAAAATCACTGTAAAGATGTCTACTGCCTTCAGGCCCCTAGTGAACAATGAAATATTCTCGACTATAAAGTTTCTAAAAATGTGTACAATAAAGATTTAGAGAATAAGGACTGAAATCTTCATTAAATCTTTGCAGAAATACTACTGTTGAGCATATAAAAATTCAATCAATCTTAAAACATGCTCACTAGTAACTGTTCATAACTCGATCTAAGAAAATGAATATAAAAATGGTATTTATGTATCTCAAATGTGGCCTGCAGAATTAAAGTAGTAGACATATATTATTCACATTTTTAGCAGCCTTTTTATAACATAGACTAAAAATCATTCAGAGCCTGATCTAGAAATCCAAGAGGAGTTTTAACACTGATCTATGCAGGAAACACAGGTAACACAAAGTATAAAGTAGAAAAGAATTCAGGTGAGATTGACGTCTTTGCAAAAATGTCTGAAAGATCTATAAAATCTCCATTTTCTTCCTTCATTTTAGATGGAATAGAATTCCAGTGACCTCATATATGGAAATGGAAAAGATGGCCCACCCAACAAGTAAGCTAATTCTGAAACAACAGAACAAAACATACAAAGCACTCTTCATGGTCCATCTGAACTGTTTTGAGGTGAATTATCCCTTTGTCTCTTTTTTCATATTTATAAAATTCTAGTATTACACACAGATTGTAGAGTATTTCCTTAAAGTTATTTTCATAGACTGAGGAAAATATTTATGGAACTATCTATAATTAAACACATTAAAATGTCTCTATTAATGTGATTTTTTGCATAGTGAACCATGCAAAGTTTTCCTCTTTAGCAATTACCATCCTGAGACTTTTCTCAAAATTTCATACTGGAGGTTTTTGGCATACAAGTGGTTTAATATAAACTGAAGCCTAGTAGATTTTTAAGATTGAGGTGACTTGACCCTGGCAGGATACAAGGTGACCACCTAGTGCTTCTCTATTACTGACCTCAGCTGGGAATGGGTGTGAAAATACAATCAAAGGCTCATGGAAAGATCACTCACCAGTGACAGTCATGGGCAAAACAGACTCCAGTTGGAGAAACAGTGATTTGACGTTTTACCAATGAAATAAAAAGAGGATACTGAGACATAAAAAATAAATCTTCTCCCTCTACCATCCCCACCTCTTCCTGGGCTCAGTTTCACTCCTAATTTTTCTATGTCCTCCCCCAAAACAGCACGGGGGCATGGGGAAAAAGGGCTCCTTCCACAGGAGACAATCCACACGCTGCCCAACGTGAGTCATTCCCACAGGTTACAGTTCGTAACAAACTGTTCTAGTGCAGATCCATTCCATAGGGTGCCATCCTCCTGGAAAAAACTGCTCCGTTGTGAGGAGAGGAGCAGGACCTTTTACACCTTGGGAAGTCCATGCTGGAGCAAGCTCCTGGCAAGACCTGTGGAGGAGCATGGGCTTCCCATGGGATCACATCCTTCTTCAGGAATCCACATGCTTTAGTGTGGGATCCTCCGTGGGCTGCAGGTAGATCTTTACTCCACCACTGACCTCCATGGGCTGCAGGAATACAGCTGCCTCACAGCAGTCTGCGTTGTGGGCTGCAGGGGAGCCTCTACTCTGACACCTAATACCTCCTCCTTCTTTACTTGTCTTGGAGTCTTCACAGTTGTTCTTCTCACATATTCTTACTCTTTTCTTCTTTGAAAAAAAATACTTCTGTGCAGTATTTTTAAACGCTTCTTAAATACATTATCCCATAGGTGCTACCACTGGTGGCTCAGTCTAGGCCAGCAGAGGAGCCGTATTGGAGCCGATTGGCATTGGCTCTGTTGGATACTGGGGAAGCTTCCGGCAGCTTCTTATAGAAGGCACTCCTATAGCCCCACCATTACCAGAACCTTGCCTTGCAAATCCAGTACAGAGATGGAAGTTGATTAATGCTGCATTTCTCAACTCTTTAGTATTCTAGCAGTTTCCATTGTAAAGGATGTTATAGTATGAATTTAAAGCAGCCTAAACCACTTTCCTTTCGAAGGGGAAAATTTGATCTCTTTTGGAAGTAAACTGTGTTTTTTTGGCTGCTGTTTTTTCTCTAGAAATGATACTTCTGTGGTGTATGCACGCATTGAATTTATGAAGAAAATTATGTGGAATCTTGTTCTATGCAATGCTAAACAGCAATGAATTGTACTCCTGAATATGCTGCAAAACATAGATTGGTGTAATCAATCACAATCATTACTGTGAATTCTTCTGATTTTACCAAAATAATTCAGACCATTATTATTAAATTATTTAAATTGATTCATATTAGTAGGAAAATATTTTCTAGCAAGAGTATGGGGGTTTTAATATATATTTATCTCCAGAGAATTTGGTTTATTTGATAAAATTATCAATATTTCTGTAACAGCAGGTCCTTATCTGAGTGGAAGGCCCATAACTATATTTCATTTATATATATATTAACAAATATTTCTAAAAATTATAAGATTTTGGGTACTTGGTGCCATGCACTCTAGACATATGCTGGCTATGAATTTATATATATGTAGAATAAAATTATATAGTCACGTAATTTTTAAAATTTTGTTTGTTTATATTTTCATGTGCTCAGATTTGATATTTCTAAAGAGATAAAGTGACAACCTGACACTGTGGCTTTCAGTGGTGTTATTGACCACACCTGTATTCCAAGTGAATGTTTCAAATGCTCATTTTATAATCTTATTTTCAAACTCTGAATGAAGAGCTACTGAGTTATCTAAGTTTAATGAAAATTATATGAAATATAAAGGTCAGCAACGACGTTACCTTCACAAAGCTGTATTGATTTGAGCTTATAAAGATAAGATACAATTTTATTTATTAAAGTTTTAATAAACCACTAGCTATCATTGGACCTGTGAATAACTAGAAGGAAAAAAAACCAACAACTTCCCTATAAGAGTTAGAAAATACTGAAATTGGTTTTTTAGAGAAAGAAATAAGTAAGCAAATAGCGAAAGAAGGAAACCACATCTAAATTATGCACTGAAATATCCTATGAAAAATATTTGAATTTCATGCTAACAATGATTTCATTTTTGCCTCTTCAGGCATCTCCAGAATGAATCCCTTGGGATGAGGCCCTGCTTGGAAAGGGGCCCAAGAAAGTTGGTTGATATTCAACAATCCCGTCCTCCATGCTCAAAAGAAGTCCACCTCAATAAGCAGGAAGTCAGGCAAGAATATCAAAAGGTATGGATGAAGATGGTTCTCCTGGGAAAACTTAAACACTAAAAGAAAACATGAAAAAAATTGAATTCTCGGCAAAAAGAAACAAAGTATTGACAGCAGGTTGAGGAAGGTGATCCTTCCCCTCTTCTCAGTGGTGGTGAGGCAGCACTTGGAGCATTGAGTCCAATTCTGGGCTCTTCAGCAGAAGAGAAAGATGAAAGAGCAGAAGAGAAAGAAGAGAGTCCAGTGAAAGGCCACAAAGATGATTAAGAAAGTGAAGTATTTCTCCTCTGAGAAATCTGAGAACCTTTAATCTGAGTAGAAGGCTAAGGGGCGTTCTTAAAAATGTATAAAAATATTTGAATGGAGACAGTAAAGAAAACCAAGGCAGACTCAGTGTCCAGTAGCAAGGCAAGGGGCACAAGCTAAAACACAGGTGGTACCATCTGACCATCAGAAAACACTTTTTCACTGTGAGGGTGACTGAGCAGTGGCAGTGTTCTTGGTGGAATCTTCTACTTTGGGGATACTCAAAGGCCATCTGGACTCAGTCCTGGGCAACTGGGTTGAGCAGGGGAATTGCATTGGAAGAGCTCAGAAGGTCCCTTGCTCCAGAGGCTAATGTCTTAGTGTTTCTCTGTCTCTGTGATTACATGATCATATGCTTGCCTAAAAATAAGAAAGATTATGTATGGAAGTTTTATAAGGAATCCATAATCTACCATATAATTTTAATAAATTTTTTAAGGAACACTGAGGGCTGAGAATAAATAGACACAGTAAAGTCCATATTTCTCTACAGTAGTCGCTACAATGGTTGTTTTGGTTTTTTTCTTCTTTTAACTGAATGTGGTGGTTTAGGACCACTGTTTTAACTAGGGGTGCACTCAACAGTGACGAGAAGACTGAACAGAATTTAAACAACAGGGAAACAGTTTATTTGTCTGGAGCTCAACCAAAGAAAGCAAACAATTTATGGGAACCCCAGACTTAACACAGAATTACACCCGACAAAGAACCACGCAAAAAGGGAAAAGGGAAAAAAGGGAATAAGGAAAAAAAGGGAATAAGGGAACCGTTTTTCCAAGGCCAGGCAGGCTGGCCAAAGAGAAGCAGGGGGAAGGGAAAGCTGCTCCTCTTCTCTCTCTCTGTGTCCTTCTGAGGGTAACTGCTCCCAGCCCTTGAAGTCTCTGCAAAACACAAAAATGAAAAGCA